>JAASFJ010000400.1:0-23793 GCA_023333755.1 Globisporangium uncinulatum
ACAGTATTTTGCGGCTGCCTTGTGAACACTGGTCACTGAACATGCTGTTAGGTACGATTGTTTTCCTTTTTGGACCTTTTGTTCTTATTTTTGGAAACAGCTGTATCGCACCATGCTACCTTGGATTACCTAACAGCACGAAATGTTCAACACTTATCAGCTCGATACCTGTCACCGCATAGAAATACGATATTTAACAGTACCTAACAGAACGATACCTACAGTATCAGTACCTTGCAGCACGATACCTATCAGCTCGACACCGATCAATCTTCAGTATACCTTGGGATGTACAGTATTACCGCAGTATGTATGCCCTCATCAACTTCACAGAGAAAACCGGCTAGTCCTCTCCATAATATAGACGCGCTTGACCAAGTCGACTGCCATTATGTGTAAGTACATTACACAGTGAGACGAGCGAGCGAGGGGTGGTCCATGATGCGGGCCTTCGTTCGCTCTCTCTCACGTCCGTCCTCCGTCGACTTGGAAGCCGTCAACGCCCACTGTAAACGCTGTCGAGAGCGCGTACGCGAGCGCCACGCCGCCTGCCGCCAAAAGCCCCAGCCACCCAGCGGCCCAGCCAAGCTGCACGGCGAGCGAGACGCAGACGACCCAGAACGCCGCAATGAGCGCAAACTGAGCCGTCACACTCGTCTCGTCCTTGTGCGATTCAAACAGCGGCTGAGCACCAGCCGGCAGTCGGCCATTGTCGTCGTAGAACGCTCGGAGCAGCGCTTCTTTGCGCGCAAACCGCGTCTCTATCCACGCCGCGAGCTGCGCTTCGTCCTCATTCGCCCTGTCACCCACGTCGTCAATACTAACCCGCTCAATGTAAAAGTGGATCGTCTGCGGGACGCGCCCCGAGAGGAGCGAGCGCTCGGACGGCCGCTCGCCTGGCGCCGCGTCCACGAAAAAGAGCGTCACGTCGTACACGGCAGCGAGGTTCGCGCGCAGCAGGGGGAACATGAACGCCCAGCCTGTTGTGCGGGGGTAGAGCGAGTGCGCGCGCACGTCACGGCCGCTTTTCGCAGCGAACGCCGCGCTCTTTGCGACGTTGGCGGCACTCAAGTCCGTGCCTTCGGGGAATAAAAGGTACGACGTCTGTGGTTCCGTGCGTGTGAGGAACGGCAAGAGCGTGGCGAGACTCGTTTGGTCGTCGGTCCACTTGCGGTGCAGAAAGACAAACACAAAGTGCTGCATCGCCCACCCAAAGACCGGGAGCGACCGGAGCGGCGCTTTGAGCACAATGCGCACGCGGTCGAGCGAATGCGTGCGCAGAAACACGCTCCAGAGCAGCATCCAGTCGATGCGCGTGCGGTGGTTTGCGAACCAGAACGCGCTCTCGCCTGCTGCCATAGCGGCCTCGTGGGATTTGGCGGCAGCGTCGCCCCACACGCGCACGTGGAGCCCAAAGAGCTTCTCGAGCAGCAGTGCTACGCAGCCCATCCAGAGCCATTGTCTGTGCGATAGTAAGTAGTAGGGAACGAGAGAGAGGCATGCGCATACCACGTGAGTGACGCCACACGATAGCACACAGTCAGGTCACGAGAGGAGCGCTGAAAGAGTGACGACGTACACGAGTCGCGTGACGCGGCGGTAGATCGCTCTCGCGTGCGCGCGCAGCGGCTCTGGGAACGGCGGCAGCACCAGCAGCGCGAACGCGGGCGAGAGCAGCAGCAGCACGCCGGACCAGCCCGTGGCAACGATCGTCGTGAGGAACGCGATGCCCGCGGGCGTTACGCCAGCAGCAGCAGACCCGGTCGCGGTCATGCCTTCTTTTCGAGGAGAATTTCTCTTTGAATTCGTACTTAGACGAGGACTTGAAGCCCCATGATTTGTGATTTTTGATTGACAAAAGTGCGAAAGAAGGAGAAAGCTCACGAAGCAGAATGGCGCCGCCGCCGAATGAGCGCGACGGGAAGCTCCTCGTGAGCTTCGTGGCGATGATTTTCGTGGGCCTCGGCAACAAGAGTGCGTCGTCTCTGTCTCTCTATGTGTGCGGGTGTCTTTTGCGGCTATACAAGTACCACACCGACGTCACACGCGCACTCCACTCACCTCCCTCATCTTCTCCTTGCTCTGGCGGTGTGTCTGCACCGCAGTCTTCCAGAAGCTACAGACGATCCCCATGCGCAACTACCCGACGTTCCTCAACCTCCTCACGACCTTTGTCTACGTGCGTACTGTACTATTAGCAGCTGTGAAGGTGTTGTTACGCATGCGAACGCCTCACTCCCTCACCCACTCTTGTGCCCTCTTGTGCCCTAACAGATCCCCATTAGCTTTGCGTACATCCTCCCAATGATCAAGTACGGCAGTGCCATCACGTGGGACCAGCGCAGCATCCCCAAGCGCAAGTTCGCCGTCATGGGGGCGCTCGACAGTGTCTCGGGCATCATGCAGGTGTTCGCCGCCACGTACTTGGGCGGCTCGCTGCTCATCCTACTCGGCCAAGCCGCGATCCCTGTCTCGATGCTCATCTCCCGACTGCTGCTTCAGACGCGGTACTCGGCGTACCAGTACGTCGGCGCAGTCGTCGTCTCGACCGGACTGCTCATCGTGCTCGGTCCGAGTCTCTCGGGGAGCAGTGGCGGCAGCAGCGCCACGGACCCGCACGCAGTCGTGCTGTGGTCGGTCGTGATGATTGCGAGCTGCGTCCCTATGTGTCTCTCGAGCGTGTACAAGGAGAAGGCGCTGGGCGAGGCCGAGCTCGACCCTGTGTACCTTAATGGCTGGATCGCAGTCTTCCAGCTGCTCATGGCGATCCCACTCACGGTACCAGCAGCGCTCGCAGGCGACCCACCAGTGCCGCCAGCGCAGCTGCCGACGAGCCTCGCAGACGGTTTCAAGTGCTACTTGGGCCAGAACACGATCGTGGACGGACCGCACCCAGACGACTGCGCGAAAGCGACGCTGTTTGTCACCACGTACCTGCTCTTTAACGTCGCGTACAACCTCCTGATCGTCCTCATTCTCAAGTTTGGGAGCGCCAACATCCTTTGGCTCGCAATGACGATCATGGTGCCGCTCGGGAACGTTGCGTTCACGCTGCCGTTCATGCCGGAGCACCAGCCGCTGCACGCGAGCGACGTCGCAGGCCTCGCATTCATTATGCTCGGGCTCTTTGTCTACCGCTTCTTGGAAGACGCGCTCGCTGCGTACAGGGCGACTCGGGCCGAGGCCGCGTACTACGACGGCGCACGTGGGGACGACGCACTCGGTGGGAGCAGCACGACCGAGCTCAAGAAGGCGCTGCTCCGCTTCGAGGGCGGCACTGACGGCGGCGACGACACGGACGACGACAGCGGAGTGAGCGTGTGAACAGCAAACAGCGACTGTCGCTACTCAATATCGCAGCAGCAGTTCTGCGTCTCTTTGTTTAACTTGTTAGAAGCAACACACCAGCGAGCTGAGCAAGTGGCGGTTGTTTGAGAGCGTCTGATGCCGCAACTATGGGAACGTGGCCGTCACGAATGCGACAAAGCTCAGAGGGTCGCCGGCCACCAGCGCCGCTTGGCGCGTCTCATTCGCGCAGCTGAGCTTCGCGGGTAGTTGGGCGCGTCCATCTGGAGCTGCTGATGTCTTTCACTGCTCTTGTAGTGTGTTCGCGAATGGGTGAACGGGTCGTCGTGGTTGGGAGCGACTGCAAGCAGTTCTTCGTGTGCGTAGTTGGTCGCAAGGTCCCCGACTGTCCTGAGCTCACGGCGAGCATTAAAGCGCTACCACGTTGGGCAACACGTGGTCCGAGAAGTGCCATCCGTACTCGATTGCGTACAGTGGAACACGGACGCGCGCGACAACAGCCAAGCTTCAGCGTAGCGATCGTCGCAGTGACTGCTCGCTTCTAGCGACGGCTGGCATTGTCGACAGAGAAAATACCACGGCACTGCCATTGACCATGCACGGCGTGCACAGCCAATTATGTCGCTAGTACTGGCTACACCGAATGATGCTTGTGACAGGCGCCGCCACGGATGTGTGCTTGCCGTCGTTGTCATTCTCCCATGCCATCCACTGTGCAGCACTTAAATTGTGCGTATTGTTCGAGTGTCGTTAATGGATGTTCAGAAAGTCCAGTATTTCGCGTTAGAGATCTACCTTTCATTTGTGAGCAATTTCCATTTTGAGTTACCACAAAGACTGCGCAGCACGACTTCAAATAAGCTGTTTCGTGAGTCGGCAAGTCTTTGCGAAATGAAAGCGGCAAGCAGTTTATCAGTTATAATTGTCTACATTCTATCGTGCGTTCAATGGTTGTAAGCTTGGGAAATGTCCACACGCCTCTACAACAGAGAAGATCCCAGGACTGTCATCCTGCCGCCTGGTGACCATTACTGTACATGCGCTGACTTCCAACACCAGAGGTCACCAAAAGTGCCGACGCAAACGTGAGAGTTCGCCCACTGCTTCCGCTCTCGACGGTCGTCGCATACGGCTGAGTCTGCACGTTGGCGCCATCCTCGTGGATCACACGCCGCTGGACGCGAGAGCCATCAAGAGCCTAGTCGAGCAGTGCAGTAGTGCAGCACACTCGTCGACGCCTTGTTGGTCGGCTTCAAGATGAAGCGTTCGTACTGCTTACTTCGCACCACCGCCTCACTGGTCGCCTTCGCGCTGTTTTCGGTCCTTCACGTTGCATCCGGAGCCATTACGGGGGCGTCCGTCTCACCGACGTCTCTGAGTGCGGGCGTCAGCGGCACCGCCTTGGTGGTGTTCACTTCCGGCGTGGAAGTTCCAGTCGGCGGCTCCATCGTTGTGATTTTCCCAGCAGGTTTCTACGTGGCGACGTCTACGATCACGGCCATCACCAGCGGACTTCACGTCTCCAGCACAGTGGCGTCGACACCCGCAACGTCGTTGGTGACCGTCACGGTCGGCACGAGCGCCTCACTTCCCGGCACCATCGCGTTCACTATCGACGGCGTCACCAACCCAGGCACGCAAGAACGCAGCATGAGGGAGCTGTACGTGCGTTTGCAGCGCTCCTGTCACTAACGCGTCTCCGTCTACCGCTCGTTGTGTTACGCGTGACCCAGGCGGCGGTACTACGGGCACATACACGATTCGCACACTAAGCGCACTCGGGCAGGTCCTCGAGTCGCTCAATACCGTCGCCGGTTCGTCAATCAAGACGACGACGCTCTCGGGTGCGACGGTGACTGCGTCGCATACGAACGCGGGCGTAGCTGCCGCGTACACGCTTTCGTTCACGACAACAGTCGACCTTCGCGCCGGAAGTCGCGTGGAGCTTCAGTTCCCGACGCTGCCAGCCAGCAACTACGTGCTCTCGGCTGCGAGCATCACTGTCTCGGGCTGGACCGGGATCGCTTCGTCATCGACGACGTTACAGGTCCTGACGTCAGCGATTCGGCTGACAGTCGCGGGAGTGACCGTCTCAGCGGGTACTCTCGTCTCAGTCACATTCGGAGGGGTGGTACACCCAGCTGCGCAGTCCACCGGCGTGACGTTCGCGGTTCACACTCGTGATACCTACAACAACATCTACGAAGAGCAGACAGGGCTGATGGGACCGGTGCTCACCAGCACGGTGCTCTCGGCTTCCTCGAAGATCACACCTGGGTCCTATCTAGCTGGCGCCGTCACAGCGTACACTGTCGAGTTCACAAACGCCGCGTACCTACCGGCAGGTTCGAGGATCGTCATCATCTTTCCTGCGCGGTACTCTGTCAACAGCGCTCTCCTCGGGAGGATTAGCAGCATTCCGTCAATCAGCACAGTGTTAACGACGACACCTGCAGCGAACCTCGTCACGCTGACGCTCGGGTCAGGACCGCTCGTTGCCGGTGCCGCACGCACTTTCGTTGTCAAGAACATTGTGAACCCCGGAACGTCGTGCGACCAGTTCATCCTTGACTACTGCGCGACAAGTGCAGGGAGCTACACGGTTCGCCTTACCGACAGCATTGGGCAAGTCTTTGAGGAGTCCGCCGCAGTGACGGGGACTCCGATCGTGAAGAAGAGGCTTGCATTCGCCCGCGTTCGCCCGACGCTCATGATCCCCAACACTGCGACGTCAGTGACACTGACACTCACTACAGAAGCCACAATCCCAGACGGCGGCGCGATCGAGATCGAGTTCCCGACTGAGTACGTGGTCAGCACGAACTCGCTGCCGATTGCTAGCGCACACGTCGGCATCCCGCCTGGAAGCACCACGGTCACAGTGTCCGGACAACAACTGACCCTCGCGGTGTCCGGTGCAAGCATCGTCCCCGCGAGCGGTCTGTCAGTAAGCTTTACCGGCGTCACGACGCCGCCCGGCGACACGACAGGCATCTACACGGTCCGGACGCGTGACGCCGTCTCGAGCAGGATCATTGAAGAATCGCAGCTGATTGCGGGCGAGGGCTGCGTATACCTGAACGACTGCAACGGCCACGGAATGTGCACGCTGTTCGCCAAGACGTGCATCTGCAACGACGGCTGGGGCTCGCCTCACGACGTGACCACCTACCGCTCACCAGACTGCACCACGCGTGCGTTGGCACCTTGGGATTGTGTTGCACGTGAGGGAGTAGACGTCTTGGACTCAAGGGTTTGCTGCGATGCAATGCGGCGCCAGGTGTTTGTCCAGCGGGGTTCTCGTGGGCGGCAGTGCCGTCGGACCCGGCGACAGCGCACGCTACGCTGGAAGAGTGCTCAGGGATGGGGCTTTGCGACCGCGCGCTCGGCAAGTGCGTCTGTTTCCCTGGCTTCTCCGGCAGCGCCTGTGATCGAAGTGAGTGAAGAAGCGGCTGGCAGCGTAGTTGTGCTTCTACTGGGTGTCCGTGCGTTGCATAGCTGACGATCGATGGCTGTGGGTGGGTGGGTGGGTGGGAGTCGCAGTTGGGTGTCCCAACAACTGCAACAAGCGCGGTGCATGTCTGAGCATGCGCGAATTGGCTCGCACTCCGCACGCGCTGCCACTATCCAGCCCGACCACGTACAACGGCGCCTCGGTGCGTGAGCTACGTTTCCGACTCGTCGCTCTATAGACGCAGTGCTGTTGGTGCAGTTGATCACTCGACTTGTGGTGCGTGCTTTATCCACCAGCGAACGACAACGTGGGACGAGTCGCGGATCTTTGGCTGCGTCTGCGACTCGACGTGGGCGGTCGGCATCGGAGATGGCGAGCTCCAGACGGCCGAGTTCTTTGGGGCGGACTGTTCCAAGCGTGAGGAGCCGTTGTTTGGCGCCGTGTCAGCTTCACGGCCGTGGAACTCACTCGCTGGTCACTACTGTGCTGTTGATAGGACATTGCCCGACTGGGAACGACCCGGGCACTGCCGCGGACGAGACGGACTGCCACGGGAAGCCCACTTCGCCCGGCGGCTTCCTCATCGGCGGCGCAGGAAACGTGTGCCTCGTCGAGTGCTCGAACCGTGGCGTGTGCGACTACAAAACCGGAAGCTGCCAGTGCTTTCGCGGGTACACGGGGTTCGCATGCCAGCTCAAAGACGCGCTGCGTGTGTGAGCATGAGGCACGATAACGACTTACCAGTAGGCGATCAGTGTTGGCTTGATCTACAGAGCTTCAACGGTGGGGGGCGACAGTGATGAGGTGCAGGACTTCGAGTTCTTTCGCATTTCTATCGTTCGGGTGGTTGGAGTCTGGCTGTAGGGATCTCAGTACAGCTGGTACAACGGTTCCTTCTCATCGCGCACGCGCTTGCAAATGATGCCCATGATGTAGACCTTAGACTGACTTTGAGGTCGATCTTGGCGCGCTTGGACGGCGGTAGGTGGTCCACGATTGCGGTCTTGAACCCGCACTCCGTGAACGAGTGCGCCACTACATCGTGAGCGAGAAGAGCTGATTGACACCCATGCAGCGTGACTTGCGTAGGACGAAGCCCATCAGGACATTGGCCATTACAAACAATCCAACCCAAACACAACCACCCAATACGGCAAGTGAAGTCCTCCTTCCGTAGGCACAAGACCCACCGTTCAAGGAAGGCCCCACCACTGGCAGGCATCCCTCATGCTCATCCCTCCACGCACCTTGATGTCGCGTTATCATGAGGCCCTGTCGTCGCGCGTGAAAAGCTTCTGGAGCAGCTCGTCGTCGACGTGGTGGCTCACGAGGTGCCAGCGCTTGACGTCGTTCATGCACGCGAGAATCGACTGCCGGAGGTACGTGAGAAAGTCAGCGTTTGCATCAAGAGCGGCCATCTGCGGCAGCGATCGTCAGCCACTGCAACGAGAACCTGGACGCTCTGTGACTAGAGGTGCTTCTGCTTGTCGTGTCAAGCAGCCATCTCGTCACGACACTCGGGCTCCATTTTACAGAACTGACACCGAGTCTCGTTGTCCAGCCTGCAGACTGTCTCGAACCAAACGTGACGCTCACGCGCATCGATCTCTCTGACAACCGCTTCATCGGCGCCCCCCCGGGTTGCACTACCTCGTGACGTCTCTGGCAAAGAGCAGCACTGTCACGAGCCTCTCGCTCACAAAATGCGGACTCAGATTTGACGCACAGGCGCCGTGGAGCGAATCGTGTTCCGGCGAGCAACAACAGCGCGATCTCTCGGCAGGAGCGCAATGCGCACGCGCTCACGATAGCGTTGCGTGTGACTGCGCGTGGAGGCAGCGCGGACTGCTTGTGTAGCTGCTCGACGCTCAAAGAGGTAGCGAGCAGGCACATCTCGTTCACCGTTCACTGTACACGGTGCTGTGTCGACGCTGGCGGGGGTGCTGATGCGGTCGCTAGTCCGTGTCTCGAACGCGCAAGTCGAACGGCGTTCTGTAACTGAATGCAGAAGATCCACCCGCACCTTCGTCGTCGTGTAGTACAAACTGAACGCGAAGAACGGGGAATTCTCAGTGAACTGTCGACCCACATCAACATGTCGAACGCGAGCGCGTACTCGACAACGACCGCGTCGTCATCGACAAACGCACCGGGGCTGGCGTCCTTTTGGGACCACGCGAGTCGCGAGACTTCGATGGCAAGCGCGTCTGCGTGCGCGTGTGTCCGCATCGCGCCTCGCAGCTGCTGTCCGCACAGCGCCTGACAACCGCATGGGGTTGTGTCCACACGTAGTCTCTACCAACCGCCTTCGTGACGTAGAGCACGTCGAAAAGCGCTGCATATGCTACTCTGTGTATCGCTTTGCAAAACGTCAGCTAGCTCTCATCGCGAATGCTCTCGGTAGCTCCCAGAAGCTGCAGTAATTCACAAGATCGGACGGCGACGGCAGCTGCCGATGCGCATGGCGTTCGGCGGCACTGGGAACAAGCGCCAAGTAGAACTTTCCAGGCGCCGACAGCGTCGTCTTCGCCTCGACCGAGGTAGCCGACCCGTTCGCTGTGTGGACGACGGAGAACGTGGCAGTCGGCGGTTTAAGATGCGTCGCCGAGCGAAGCACCGACCGCACGAGACCAAAGACAGCGTTGCTACCGGACACATCAGTCACGAAGCACACCACGTCATAGCTCATGCTTAACTGCAGTCCCACGATGCAACACTCCACTTTCTGGACCTTACCTGCAGCCATGGTGCTCACCGTGACGATTGGAGCGGCGCTCGCTCATGTGCAACTGCAACGGGTTTTGTGTTAATTCGCGAGATGCGGCGCCAGCAAGCTCGCGTTTCTGTACTCACTGCTTCCCATCAGTGGTAGCGCGCTGTACTGCTCGTCCGTCGGACACACTCATGAGATTTAGCCCATTCACAAAAAGCAACGTCAAATTGGAGTTGGGTGAGCGGTAGTCAGTTTGCGTGGTTCGTTGACAGGCAAACTGCATTCATTTCCATTTGCTTCACACTGTAACAGAAAAGCTGACAGAAAAAGTGCTCAGTTGAAGTCGACACACCGCAGTTAATGTGTGAATTTGGCAGCATTCAAGCATAAACTCACTGAAAAACAGCGCAGAACGAGCCGAACTGCGCAGTCTTTGTGGTAACTCAAAATGGAAATTGCTCACAAATGAAAGGTAGATCTCTAACACGAAATACTGGACTTTCTGAACATCCATTAACGACACTCGAACAATACGCACAATTTAAGTGCTGCACGGTGGATGGCATGGGAGAACGACAACGACGGCAAGCACACATCCGTGGCGGCGCCTGTCAAGCATTGAGAGCGTCGAGAGGGTCGACTCGGCGCGTTCACATGCGCGGACTTCGGGCTCATACATCGCTTGTCTGGTGCGATGTCACCACCTACTTCCGGTGCGTTCAGGTTGGTCGCCTGGCACGCCGTGGTGTGCGTCAATGCCGCCGGTGTAACCAGCGTCCTCGCAAACACCAACACCGCTCTCTACATGGGTTGGAGCAGCTTCACAACATCGAGGACATGCGAATGACGAGGTACGAATGACGACGGCTGTCTAATACAGTTGAGAAGGATCAGGATAGTTTCTTGTTTTGTTAGAAGTGACATCGAAGTTGCAGCAACAAGCAGCTGACGACTCGCTCTGCCTCGCGGCGCACGAGCGATCGGAAGCGACAGTGGAGCGCGTGCCGCGCGTCCTCGAGTGCGTGCGTGGTGCGTTCCTGCGCCAGCGCCTCGCCACCACCACGCCCACTCAGCAGCGCGTTGAGCTCCGCCACCTTCCGAGCTGCGACGTCAATGCGTCCTCCTCCCCCTCTTTCTCTACTGCCCAAGTCATCACGAATCTGTGGCGTCCTGCACGTCAGCTCGATGCGTGCGAGCGAGAAGCTGCGCTGCAGTGTGGCACACACGAGGCTCAACGTTACGGTGGCGGCGACGGCGCTTGGGACGGCCACGCGTCCGAGTAAGAGCACGCGCAGGGTCGGGTGCTCCCCGGCCGCACGTGCGATCGGCAGCACTCCATCGAGCGCGAGCGCGTTGTCGGACTGGCAACCACGAGCCGCACACAGCCCACCACACACAAACAAAGCAGATGTCAGTGAAATGCGAGCGCGGGTGCATGCACACAACTTTACGCCATTGAACGTGGCAGCCGCTGCACAAGCGCACAGTACCACGTCCAGGAGCGCAAAGAGGCGGCAGCGGCGCAACAGGTGCACGAACACGTGCGCGCTAGCGTCGCCGAAGCGGTTGCCGCGTACATCGAGTTCCTGCACGCGTGCGCGCCAGGCGACGCCCGAGACGACGATCCCGATGTCGCGGTCGCTCAGCGCGCAGTTAGCAAGCGAGAGGCGTCGGAGCGTGGCGTAGCTCGCGAGCGCGTGGTGCAGTCGGCTTGCAGTGCGCAGCGAGAGCGGCTGCAGCAATCCGTCGGCGAGAGTGAGGTGGAGCGAGTTGGAGATCGTGACGGCTCGCAGCGGGTGGCGCTCTCTGACGCGCCCGTGTGTAGTGCTGGTAACGCTTTGGTGGCGCAGGAGTGTGGCGAGCGCCCGCATGCCCACATCACCGATGCTGTTGTCGACCACTGCAAGCGCGCGCACGCTGGTGTTCGTGCAGAGTCCGACAAGGATTCGTCTGGCGCCTTCGGCAGGCAGCGCGTTGCTCCGAAGGCGCAGCTCGGTGATCGACCGGCTGGTTCGGAGCGCGTCTGCGAGCACCTGGGCGTCCGCGATCGACAAGTCGACGTGGTCAAAGTGGCAGCGTTGAACATGCAGCGCTGAGAGCCGAATGTCCTCAACCCGCGCGAGCGTCACTCGGCGTTGTTGGTCGCGGCCGTTCCGGCGCAGGTAGAACTCGAGACGCTTGTGGTGCTTGAGCAGTACGTCTGCTTCGGTGCCGTCACCGTCGTCGGGGTCGGGGTCGGGGTTGGACACTTCCTGGTTGCCGCTCAGTTGAAGCTGCACGACGGCGCTGTTGGCCTGCGCGGCGTCTGCGAGTAGCTTCGTGCTGCTGGCAGTGGCGATTGGGTTGTTGCGCAGATCGAGACGCACGCCGCTCAAAGCTGTGGGCTGCGCCGTGCGGACGAGCGTCGCGAGGGTCGTGGCGCTGCCTTCGTCCAGCTGGTTGTTTGAGAGACTGAAGCCGCAGACGAGATACATGTCACCAGTGTCACATCCGGTCGTAGATAGACCAACCCAGTAGGACAAACAGAAAGCACGCGAGCGTATATGCCGCTAATGACCGACGTACTTGAGCTCTGCGAGAGACTGTGCTGGCGTTGCTCGCTGGAACAGTTCGATCAACGGCTCCAGCGCTTCAGTCTTGAGTTCGCACTTTGCGAGCGAGAGGCTCGTGACCGTGCTGTTTTGTGAGAGTGAAACCGCGAGATAGCGCGCGCCGTGGATGCCGAGGGAACGGTTGTCGGAGAGGTCGACACGCGTGAGTGTCACGTTGTGCTCCAGAAAGTCTGCGAGCTGGACAACGAGGCTCGGCGTCAGTCCCACGTTGCGGAGCTCGAGTGTCGTGACGCGGTGGCTGCTTGCGACGACAAGCAGCAGCGCCTCCAGTGACGGATCGTCCAGTTTCTCATTGCAGCGGCTGACGACTGCCGCCGTCATCGCCGGCTGCTGTTGCTGTGAGCAGACGGTGTGCATTTGGAGATCGACACTCTTGGAGGTGTTTAGATCTTCGTAATAGTTCACTTACATCTATGTAGTTCACTAGATGTGATTTAGCTCTTGGCCCTCGTCGCCTGCATTGCTCATCGCAAACGCTCTCGGTAGCTCTTAGAAGCTGCGGTTGTTCACAAGATCGGACGGCGACGGAAGCTACTGACGCGGGTGCCGTTGAAGGGCGCTGGGAACAAGCGCCAATTAGGTCGTTCCAGACACCGACAGCGTCGTGTTTGTTAGAGACGAGCCGGTCGCGTGCCTCGAGCGACTCATGGTCGTCGAAGCGTGGTGTCGCTTAGTACTACGACAGCGACACGCGGTTTGCACACGCGAGCTTCACGCTTCGATCCAGTCTTCTGTCGTGGTGGCACGCACGGACCTCAAAGTCGAGCTCCAGCGAGGGAGGCACGCGTTTCTCCGTATTGATCATACCAGGAATGCAGCCTAGATGTAGTGCAAGCAGAACGAACTAGTGCTAGCGGTAGATCGATGTGCATGTCTGCTCTCAATCCACTCACCTCCAAACTTCCTCTAGCTCAACATCAGGTTATGAGCCCAACACTCGGCCTCAACGACATCCTGCGGGACGACAACTACTTCTTCTGGGAATTCAACGCTCGCATGGCGCTCGCCCGCAAGGACCTTCTCGATCACGTGACGCTCAAGACCAATGAAAACATCAGCGGCGTGGACAGAAGCTCCCACGCATGGAAGACCGCTGATCTGAAGGCGTTCGCAATCGTGTGTTGACTGCTGAGCCCGCAGTTCCAGTCGATGGTTTGTGAGGTAACGTCAGCGCGCAAAGCCTGGAAGGTATTCGAGTCGTTCTTCGACCGGCGCAACCTCCACAACCGTATCCAGCTGCGGCGTCAGCTGCACGAGTTCAAGATGACGAGAGGCGCCAGCATTCTCGACCACCTGATGCAGTTCGACAATCTGTGTCTCGGGTTGGCTGCTGTCGGAGATGCGCTTTGAGAGGACGAGAAGATCGTGGTGTTGCTCGGGAGCCTGTCGTCCGAGTATGACGGCATGGTGAAGATCGTCGAGAACAACAAGAACCTTACGCTCGCCGAGACGAAGGAGATGCTCCGTCGTGAGTACGAGGCATCGCAGGCGAATGAATCAAACGAGGTCGCGTTGAAGACGCTGTCGTTCTGAGGCAAGAAGAAGCAACAGCAGCGCAGAGGCGACCGGAAGCAACAAGCACGCTTCACAGGTCGCTGTTTCAAGTGCGATCGCGTCGGTCACAAGCAAGCCGAATGTTGCTCAAGCAAGCGCACAGACCGTGGTGAGTCTCAAGGTAGCGAGTACGTGTTCGTCGCGACGAGCGAGTCATCGACATCGTGGATCATAGACAGTGGTGCCAGCAGCCACATGTCGAATGGCAGAGGCGACTTCGACGAGTACCGCGAGCTGAAGGCGCCGATCACCATATCTGTCGCAGACGAAACAATTGTCAGCGCCGTTGGTGTCGGCTCGGTCAAGATCTCGCTACGTGGCCGCCCGACAATCAAGCTCACCGATTTGCTTCACGTTCCCGACCTAGATCGCCGCCTCATCTCAGTACCAGCTCTCGCGTCGAAAGTGGTACAGGTCTGCTTCGAGCGCGGGGTATGCAAGCTATCCGTCAACGACAACAAGGTGCTGTCTATTCGCCAGTCCGGGAAACTCTTTGTGATATCCGCGACACAAGCCGACGACGTGGCAGCCACCGCAGGCGCGGCAATTGCGACCAGTGACTCAAAGGTACCAACGAGAGAAAGCGCGTTCGAGGAAGAGACCACACGCGAAGTCTGGCACGCCCGTCTCGGTCACATTCCAGCAGCAAGAATGACGCAAGTGGCGTTAGCTGTCGACGACCTACCTTGCCGGGCTCGGAGACCAAGACATCCAAGGTGGCGCTGTGTGTGAAAGCTGTGCGATGGGAAGAGGGCAAAATCCCTGTACTTCAAGCAGCGGTCTGCCGTGAAGACAACTAAGCCCCTGGAGATCGTGCACGCTGACGTCATTGGTCCGATGGACACGAAGACTCCAAGTGGTGCGCGATTCGCTCTGACGCTGATCGATGACTACTCAAGATTAGTGTCGAACTTCTTTGTGCGCAACAAGAGCGAAGTATGTGACTGTGTCATGGTGTACGTCGTTCTCATGGACCGTCACCTCGAAGGCAAGCTCAAGTGCCTCCGGACTGACAACGGTGGCGAGTTTGTCAACAAAACTCTCCAGTGCTTCTTCAGGGCCCGGGGCATCGTGCACCAGGCGACTACACCGTACAATCCGCAGCAGAACGACGTCGCAGAGCGGATGAACCGTACGATCGCAGCGACGGGTCGCGCGATGCTGTACTACAAGCGCGTCGAGAAGCGGTGGTGGGCGGAGGCGATGAGCACCGCTGTATACGTGATCAACCGTATCCCCAACTCCGTGAACACCGCTGCTACGCCACATGAGCTCTGCTTTGGTGTCCGCCCGTCGCTGGAGAATCTGCGTGTGCTTGGGTCGGAGGGGTACGCTTTCACGGATGCTGCTAAGCGCTCCAAGCTGGATGGCAAGGTGTTCCCGTGCGTGTTCCTTGGATACTCGGCTACGACGAAGGCGTACCGCGTTTGGAACAAGCAAGCGAAGAAGATTGTCGTCTCGAAAACAGTGGCGCTGGACGAACGCGGCAGCCCACAGTACACGACGATATCTATGCACGACGACAATTCCCAGCTTCACGTATTCGATGACGACGACGAGGTCGACGTCGCTTCTCGTGCCCCTCGAACCCGTGAAGCTGATGGAAGCTCGAGTGATGCGATGAAAATCGTTCATGAAGAGCATCAGCCCTCAGAGCCCATGGATGTGGATGTCGACAACGGTGCCGTCATGCCTGGCGCACCGTCTCATAGCTTCTCCACGCAAGGGGGGACTTGGGGTTTCACACCGTTAGGTATGCGTGGCAACGCTGAACCCGGCCCAGCCCGTGTCGAAGCTATTGAAGAAGGCGCGCCCACCCAGCTCGTTTTCCAGCCGGTTGCAGTACGACGCATGCCTCGGACGTCGCCGAGATTTCTCGTGGAGGATGCAAGAGACTAGCTGATCGTACCTGCCAGTCGTGCGCCGCACTCAAGTATCGGCGAAGACGAGGAATCATCGAGCTCGCAAGATCTGGTTATACGCAAGGACTCTGTAGAGAGTTCTCGCGAAGCAACGCGCGCCCGACTGCAACTCGAGCACGCGCACGTGACGCAGACGCCCCTGCTGACTACAACGAAGCTCTCGCGTCCGATGACGCTGACAAGTGGCTGGAGGCGATGGCGCTTGAAATGAAAGCTCTTGATGAGATCTGCACATTCGAGGTCGTGTCGCATCCGTACGGGTGCAAGGTGATTGGCTGTAAGTGGGTCCTTGCACGTATGCGCAACGAGAAAGGATAGTTCACGAGTTACAAGGCTCGGCTCGTTGCTCGTGGATTCCAGCAGACCGAAGGCATCGACTATCACAAGACATACTCTCCAGTGGTCAACATGAACTCGCTCCGTGTGTTCTTGGTCCTGTGCTGCCACGAGAAACTCCAGCTTGCGCAGTACGATGTGGACACGGCGTTTCTGAACGGCGCTCTAGATGAAGTGGTCTACATGAAAGCGCCGCCAGGATCAAGTGTTCCAGGAGGTCAAGTGTGTCGCCTTCGTCGTAGCCTTTATGGGCTGAAGCAAGCTGCGGCCGTTTGGTACAAGACCATCACTCGCGCGTTCGTCGGGTCGATGAGCTTTCGGCGCTGCGTATCGGATTCATGCATCTTCGTGAAGGACGGGTCGCATGGCTCGTCGCGCTCTACGTCGACGACATGTCGGTCGCTGCTTCGAGCGCGTCCGACGTGATTGCTGTCAAGCAGGGACTCTCGCGCCACTTCAAGGTCAATGATCTCGGCGCAGCTCGCTTCGTGCTGGGTATGGAGGTTAGGTACAACCGCGAACAAGGTCAACTCTCACTGTCGCAGCGGCAATTCGTGCTTCGCTTGTGCAGGAAGTTCAACCAGACCAGCGCGGCCGATGTCTACAATCCTGCTCAAGTTCGTGCTGATCTCGTGGTGGCAGCCTCGGATTCACCGACCGCTCAAGCGATGTCGCCACGGCCTTATCGCTCACTCATCCGCTCGTTGATGTATGTGGCGACGACGACTCGCCCTGATGTCGCCTTCATCGTGGCTCTGCTGAGCCGTCATCTCGACAGCCCGACGACCTCTCACTGGAAGTCGGCGAATTGCGTGCTCAGATACCTCAAGACCACTCAAATTCTCGGAATCCACTACCGGGCCTCACGCGGCAACCTCCTCGTCGAAGCTTTCAGCGATTCCGACTGTGCAAGCAGCAAAGACACTCGAATGTCTGTGTCAGGTGCGCTCGTGATAATCAACGGCGGCCCAGTCATATTCAAGTCGAGCCAGCAGCGTACCGTCGCGCTGGGCTCTGCCGAAGCAGAGCAGATGGCTCTTTCTGCCTGCGCCGAAGAGATCGTGTGGTTACGCAACTTGCTGTTCGAGCTGGGGTATCCTGTGTCGACGGCCACAACGGTGAAGCTTGACAACCAGAGCGCGATCGCGATCGCTACCAACATCGGATACCAGTCCCGAGCGAAGCACATCGACATTCGTCACCATTTCGTGCGGGACCACGTCGAGTCGGGGACGGTCAAGCTTGAGTATGTCCCGACCAAGTTTTAGCTCGCCGACTACCTGACTAAGTCGCTGGTGCAGAAGCAGTTCCACGCGCACGTCAAGAAGAATGGAGTCCAAGGCGTTCGCCTGGGGGGTGAGGCTGTTAGAGACGAGCCGATCACCTGCCTCGAGCGACTCATTGTCGTCGAAGTGTGGTGTCACTGTCGTAGTACTAAGCGACACGCGGTTTGCACACGCGAGCTCCACGCTTCGGTCCGGTCTTCTGTCGTGGTGGCACGCGCGGACCTCGAAGTCGAGCTCCAGCGAGGGAGGCACGCGTGCCTCCGTATTGATCATACCAGGGATGCAGCCTAGATGTAGTGCTAGCAGTAGACCGGCGTGCATGTCTGCTCTCAATCCATTTACTTCCAAACTTTCATCAAGCTCAACATCAGTGTTCGTCTCGACCAAGGTAGTGGGTGCCTTCGAAAAGCGACTTATGTCGCCGGCATATGTCAAGTTTATGTCAAATTATATGTCAACTTAATGCTGAGTTTTATGTCAAGCATATTAGAATCTTGGGGAAATCCGAAATTGGTCCCTGGAATTCCCACTTATTCGAAATCGGTCCCCTCTCACCCCCTCTGGGAGCAACTTGACATTTAACAATGAAATTTAGCTTTGAAATGTAATTTTCAGTGATGTGGATCTGAGAGAGAGATTTCGATTGTGAATTGAAATGTATCCGATGTGTACCCTGTAACCCATCTGTACCCTGTTCCTTGACTGCACCCTGTACCTTATCCACACGGTGTGCTCATATGGAACCGTATGCCCAAATAGTATCGTGTGAAATACACGTTATCTGAGCGACTGAGAAAGCACTTGTCGTACGCGGCATCTTGGGTATCCGCGGTGCAGATGTCTAGAGCAGGGTCACTTGTTGTGTCTCCAGGCTCCGCACTCGCTCCGCCAAACTGGCGAGCCCTCAGCCCTGCGCATTTAGTGAAAGAGTGATAGTGTGGTCTGTAGTGCGGTCGACTCACCACTTTTCGGCTCGTCTGCGCACTTAGTGTGAGTGTCAGAACGCGGCATGTAGCGCGGTTCAACTACGCAGCTCTCGGCGCCGTACCAACGGCGTGAGGCCCCTTACTGTACCCTTGAAAACGTCCTTGTCGGCGACGACAGCGCTATGCTCGGCGCACTTGCTTCCGTCGCCATCGATTCTGCTGTTAGGGATTTGAATGAATAGCAATATGGTGTAATTTTACTCAGATAGATACGAATAGCACGGTACACCCTTCAGTCAGTACACTGCCGTATTACTAAATGAGCAAACACTTTAAAACTGGAACCCTATTTGGGGACGTGCGGTCAGCATGCACTACCTCACAAACAGAAAGAGAGAGAACGATTGACCCAAATGACTGGAAAAGGCGATGAGGTCATCTGAGTGTACTCGAGCTGCACAAGCGGCCCCTGGCGTCGAATTTCACGGAGCACTTTCGTGTGCGCACCTTCCTGCGAGCGAGGTGTTGACGTCTGCCACAGTGACCAGCATGAGCGCGCACTTGACGACGGTGTGCTTCTCGACGACCCGCCGTCTCCAATTGTGGCCGTCGTTGCGCAGCTCCAGGCTGTAAACACGCGCCTGCTCCTGACCGAGGAACCGCTGCGCCGCGAGCTATATGGCGAACAACTTAGCAAAGTGCGAAGCGCTGTCGAGCTCACGGTGGCAGACTCGCATGCTGTCAGAGCAAAAACAATCCTCGGTCAGCGTGACGACTGAAGAAGTGACATCGGGCGATATCGGTAAGACAATGAATCGGAAGCGCAGGATGCGAGTTGACGATAACAACTTCAGGAGTGTTGACAAACTCCCACGTGGGCAAGTTCATGGACACCGCGTGCCGCGTGCCACGAGCGCTTCCACGGTTGCGCTGATTATGTGAGTTTCACACGGTATTAGGAGTACACGGTACAGTTAAAGCACACAGTGTGGATGAGGTACATGGTACAGATAGATTACAGGGTACACATCGGATACATTTCAATTCACAATCGAAATCTCTCTCTCAGATCCACACCGCTGAAAATTACATTTCAAAGCTAAATTTCATTGTTAAATGTCAAGGTGCTCCCAGAGGGGGTGAAAGAGGACCGATTTCGAAGAAGAGGGAAATCCAGGGACCGATTTCGGATTTCCCCTAGAATCTTCCGATAACGTCACTCCAGAACCGGCATATCGGCGGATACGCTTATGCTGGTAGCCAGCATAAGCGAAAGTCACTTGAAAATGTATGCATTTATATCGGTATACCGGTGGCATACCGGTGAATGTGAATGCCCTCTCACCACTCACTTTCATAATGATACTTGATTGACAACACACTCTTGTTCCTGTGGTAGAAGCCGCCGCCTCCGTTACGTGTGTACTCGCCGTTCATCTTACACCGTGCTTGAGTCGTTCATCGCTACGAGTTGTCTTGTACACATAGTGCTTGTTCACACTTGGGAGGTTGCTTGTTTGTATGAGTTTTACTGGCAAACGGATATGCCTCGGAATTAGCCGGATATGCCGTGGGACTGGATGCCTACCGAAAGGTGCACAGGGCTCTGCATAAACCGAGACATAAAGTTGACTTAGTCCAAGGCATAAAGGCGACACAGATCTCGACATATTCTCGTGAAACGAAAAAATCGTCTCCACAAATCTCTCCGTTATGCGCACTCTAGAATGTTTGTTGGCATAAATCACACTAGAAGTTTATGTGACTCATTTTTACGCACTCTGACCAACATATCGGGACAAGCCCACGACATACCAAGTCCCCAAAACATCAGGTCTGCTCGCTGCCACCAGAATCCAACCAGCCACCGAGACCGGAGGCCCCGTACTATGCGCCACCTCAAGATTATAGTGATAGACGAATCGGACGAGGACGCTGACGCTGGAGATAGACAAAGCTGGAGCGACTTGTCAACGTTTAGCAAAGGTGAGTGCTACTCCGCGAGGGATATCCGTGTTTGACTACCATCTGACACCATGTTGCTCGTGTTTGCTGATACTGCTCAACAGACAGAGTCAAAGTAAAGGCATGTGAACCACCGACGGACCGGCGACCCCGAGCTCGAGGGAGAGAGCGTGGAATAATGGTCCGAGAATCGACTCGAACGCGTCAGCCATCCACACAGTGATCAACTCACGGAGTAATTTGGCCGCACCACGTCGCGCATCTCCGTCAGCTGTACAACCCCCTCAACATTGTTTTCGCCGCTGCAGATGACTACGGCATGTGCCCGTACAGCTCCTCATGTGGGTACGACACGTGTTCGAACGGGCGCCTTGCGCTCGCGTGTAAACCGGCACGCTCCCCCTTCGGCGGTAAATATGGAAACGGGCTCGGGCAGCCAGACCAAGCTCAGATCGGGATGAGGCAACGGTTAGGCGGACTTTGTCTTTTGGCGACCGAGGACATCGCAGCATGCGTTGCTATCCGTGAGTATTTAGGCGAGATGCTGCTTGTCAGCCCGTCTTGGCTTGCACGGCATCGCAACCGCGGTTTCCTGTTGCAGATGCGAGAAACTCCTGCTAGTGATGATGGCAGCCGGGTATGTATTGACGCAGAGCGATTTGGCGGACTCACTCGGTTCATGAACCACGCATGCGACCAGGTCGCCGGATTTCACGAGGTTGCGGGCGGAACGCGACGATGCATTATAGCAGTCACACGGCGTGCTTCAGAGAAGGGTAAGGAGATTACGGTATCCTACGGGGATCATCTCTGGTTTGTTTGCTGGTGTGGAAGCGGTCTTTGCATCCACCGCGACATCCAAGACCAAGCGGAACCGTGATTCTAAATACAACAGTTCACGTACCCTTTCGAGATCATAGCTCGAAGATGAGTTCTAGTATGAGTCCCACAAACCACATTTCCCTGGACACCTCTACTCACAACTCAACGTGCTTTCTTGGCATCACACATCCCGCCTCCTACCGCGACAATGAAGCCGCCCGGCGCTCACAACTACCAGATGGCCGAGATTCTGCGCCTTCTCGATCTCGTCCGCGACCACCTCCCCTTTGGCAAGGACATGTGGAGCGCGTGGCCACGAGGTACAACGCAGCACGAGCTGAAGGTTGGAGTGAACGGGGCTATGACAGTCTCCGTCGAAACTTCCGACAAATGTACTCGACGAGAATGCCAACCGGTGATCCGTTTGTTCCACCGCACATCCGCACGGCGAAAGAGATAATGGTCACCATCGACCTCAAGGTTGGTCTGCTCAGCTTCGAGGATAAGGCTGACGAGGACTTCAATCACGACGATGGCGACGACTCGGCCCCCAGAGATGCGTCTGTCGCCGACGCCGTTTCCAAGCAAGAGGATTCGCACGTGGACGAGATAGTTACAGGTCTAGAGACGTTCGCATCGCCTCGACTCCAAAAGAGAGCAGCGCCTCCCGGTCGACAACTTGCTACTCCGTCGCCGGACCCTGAACTCGCGTAGTGTCCTCGTATGCGGGCTACGTCCGATCGGCTAGGAGGCGGACTGCTATCCAAAGACGATGCTGACGGCGATATCGACGACACCGCTTCGACATCAAGCTTTACCAAACAAAAAGGAGCTCGAGTAGAGGCCTCAGCGGTGGGGATCAAGAAGAAGCTGGTGACCCTCGAGGCCGAGTCGGCGCGGATATGTTTCAGTTGATGCTGTTTCTCCGCGAGGAGGCGGACCGCAAGGCAGATATCCGACGCGAAGAGGGAGCAAAGCGACGCCAAGTTGAGCTAGCCGACAAGAAGGAGAGGCGTCGCGAAGACGCGCAGCGACGCCGAGTGGAGCTGGCCAAGAAGGAGGAGAGGGAGAAGTTGCGTCGTGAAGAGAGAGCTCAACACGAAGGGAGACGACATGCTGGTAAAGAGGAAGCTTGCGCAAGAATGCAAGAGGTCCTGATGCTGATATCCACCATCAAGAAGAAGTAGAAAGGCTCTTGATACCATTGCATACATCCACGAACGATTCCTTCTGCTCCTCATCGTGTCATCTCGCCACGAAATGTTTGCTTGATCTGTGACATTCCAACAGTGCGGACACGAGAGTTTGAGAGTCGAAAGATGTTGTTCAGGCGAAGCTTGCGGAGGTCGGGGTCGTACGAAGTGGTTGACATAGTTGGTGATACGCTTTGTCTATACTACCCATGCCCCATTCTGCTGCTTGCCGGGCCGACACTATCGCGTTGTACATGGCCTCAGCGTCGCGACGCCGCGACGGATGCAGCCGCTCAAGATCGCCGCCCTTAAGTGGTGTGAGAATGCGGCCGGTCATTACTTTTGAGCACGGAAAGGTGAAGTCGGCGACGACGCCAAACATCTGATCGGGGCACTGAGTCTTGTCTAGGAGCTTATCACGAAAGCCCGCGGACGTCTTCGCGTCATTCCAAGATTCTGGACAATTGTGAGTACACCAAATGATGCGCCCATCTGCAGCAAAGCATATCGTTCCCGTGACCAGCACACTAGCCATCCATTGTAGAGTGCGTTTTGTAGATCGGGACGCGATGGTTGCTGTACCTTGACATCCCAACGAAACACCGTCACAAACACACCCACAACACCGCGCTTGCAGTATGCAGTGCGTACCCGATATTTTTTTTCCATCGATGAACCCGATGGTTGTCGGAGGTCTTGACTCGCGCGCGGCAACGAGCGCTGTTAGTTCTACCTGCCTCAGCGGTGATGGCCAGGCAATGCACGCTTGATGGCAACCTGCCAGCGCCTCAGAAAATGCCAACTCTTCTTTGCGAAGTGCTCTCGACACTGTCAAGAGAGGAGCACCAAAGACGAGGCTGAGCGCGCTCTGGTCATCGCTCGACACGTCGAACATGAGGAGAAGTCCGAGGACTTGATAGTAGCGCAAAAACTTGGAAGTTCTGCCGCCTTGCGGTCGACAGGGTGGGATATGAAAGTAGCGTGTAAACTGTTCCAAGAGCTGGCGAAACGACTGCCTGCAACAGGCACACGGACGTCAGACATCGCCAGTATATCGTAGCGACTCACTCATGTACTGACCTCTTCAAGCTCATCTTGTTAATGAAGTTGATGTCGCTTCCGTGTGTGTAAAGCGTCGCCCACGCAGAGCGGGAAGGCGTGTCGAGGCACACGCTCGTAAGATAGTGGCGCGACCGTAAGAGAGCCCGCCACTCTGCCTCCTCCACCAGTCCGTACAGCAAGCGGCGGAGCACGCGTGCCCGCTGCACGTCGACAGCATGCGCGGCGAAGAGCACCAGCAGCGTGTCGTCGAGCATGGTGGACGTGCTTTTGAATGTCTGGTGCGTCTTTAGGTATGTTCGCCAGGAGAGTGGCAAATTGGGACGATTCTACTAATACATTTCGCAAGTCTTTCGGCCTTTTGGGGCAATTAAGCACGCTTGGTAAGCAGGTTGGGGAGTGCACGTTTTGAAGCATCGGTATAAACTTGACATACAGACGTCCCTCGCTTAACGAAGGTTGACACAGTGATTGATTTTGAAAGGTTAATTTATTCATTAGAGTACAAGAGTTCGCAGGTACTTTTGCATAGTGAAAACAAATACGAGATCAGACACAAATTCATTCACTTGGAACAGAAGCAAACACACTCACGCCCCAACAGTAAGAGGATGTCAGGAGGCAACCAATAGCTCGTGGTTACTC
>JAASFJ010000401.1:0-23791 GCA_023333755.1 Globisporangium uncinulatum
GCCCGCGGTCCTTGAAGAAGAACGTACTGCGGCGGTACGCGTCGACATTCAGCGACATCTCCGTGTGGAGCAGGTAGTCGGCGTACGAGCCGAGGTCAATGTGCGTCTCGAGCGAGTCCGGGTTCGTCATGTTGTTCCAGAGGTTGCGGTAGAGCTGCGGAAGGAAGCCCGTCGTGGTGTCGACAAAGTAGTCGCGCATCTTCTGCGAGAGTGCGTCGCCGCTCGGGTGGGCGAGAAGCGGACGCTCACCCATGCCAAACTCGTTCTGGTACTGGTCGACAACGACGTTCGGTGAGTACGCGCCAAAGCTCAGCGGGTCGTTCTGCCACGCCCAGCCGCCCGACAAGTCTGAGACGTCTCTGCACTTCGTATCGAGCTTGGCGAGGTTACCGCGGTTCGGGCCGTACGTGGGCTTCTCGAGCAGCAGGTAAACACCGGCGTACATCGCCTCTTGTTGCTCAGGCTGCTCGCGACGGTAGAGCGCCACGTGCTTCGTGCGCGGACTGTACCGGCCTGTCGCGCGGAAGAGCCAATGCGCCAAGTGGTTGCGTAGGAGCGAGCAGTCGACGAAAGGTCCATTCAGGATGAATGCGTCGTCTTCTGGGAGCCCGACAAAGCTCGTCGACGCGCGGAACTTGACGTTCATCTGGTGCTTGGCGTAGAAGAGACTCGTCTGACCGCGGTAGTTCGACTCGACGTCTTCAAAGACTGCCGTGGGTGGCGCGCCAAAGCAGTTGAGTGAGCCGTCCTGGTGATCCACGACTTCGACGCGCGTCGTCACTTTACTCTTGAGGCAGTCCGCGGCTGGGTACCGAAACTGGTTGCACGTCGGATCCGGGTATGCGTGGTCAACGGCCGAGACAACGACAACTGGGAACTCGTAGCAGCCTGCAGCGATTCGGACGATGGTGGTGGTATCATCATCAACCACACTACTGTAGAAGCGAAGTGCTATTGAGGCAAGAGAGCAACGTACGGTGCGGTGAAGTGTTCACGGACGACGGCGGTGCCACGTCGGACGCGCGTGCTACGGAGGACGCAAACGCGACGAACGTGGCGAAGAGTGCAGCGAAATGCATACTGGCAGACTGGAGATGTTGTGCTCTTCTTGTGAGCTTGAAAGGCTGTGGGGCTGGAGGAAGATCGAGACGAAAGGAGAGAGGCCTTGCTGTTGTTGGTGGGGCGGAAGATCGAGGAATGAGAGTGCGCGTGGTGTCAAATGCCCACGAAGCGTCGCACTCGTGCGAAAGGCGCAGGTCCTCTCGCTCTAAAGATTCGTTTAGGTGCGACTGCGCAGCGGTTTCAACAGCACTGAAAGCTGCTTTGTGGACCACCGAAACTGAAGCGAAAGATACATTTCACGAGCCCCGTCCACCACCGTGTTCTCTCATGTGTTTCGGTTCTCATGGCATCGCTTTCGAGGCCCAGCCCGTCGTCAGTCGCTAATAGCAGCGAGCTAAAGTGCCGCACGAAGTTGCATCATACGACATAGCTTCAGACCGTTCAAACTCAACACCTTGAGCCATGAGCTCAGCCACGGCAAGCCCTTGCTGATCTCCTGGGTGGTGACAATTGTGTTGTGACGCTGTGTCAGTTGATACCAGTGGTACCAATAACGAAACGAATGCAACCGGTATATCAGTACTAATGTCGTAGATACCGGACGATATGTACCCTTACGTCGAGGCCGCGGACGCCGGACGCGCGACACGCAGCCGCGTGGCCACTTCTGCGTCGATCGCACGGTACGCAGCGATCGTGTCAGCGCGCTCGCAGTACGCGTTCGGCGGCAGCGTGTACGCAAAGCAGCGCACAACGTCGTCCGGGTCAAACGCTTGCGTCGTGAGCGAGAGCGACGCTGCGAGGCTCTGACGGCTCACTGCTTTCGCCCGGACGCTCTCTGGGAGCGCACTGGGGCCGCGAAACTGGCGGCGCACGAGGTGTGGGATCAAGTCGGCTTTGATGCTCGCAATGTACTTCTTCTCGAGCACCAAGTCCATGACCCAGTGCGCAAAGATGTAAAAGTGCGCGTCGTACAGGTCCGAGTGCAACGCGACGTTCGTGCGGCGCTTGAGCAGACTCTTGGACACGTACATGTCGTCGTTCATGTGCACCGCCTGCGCAATGAGCGCCACCCGGCTCTCGCTTTCCACGAGCCCAACGCAGTCAATCATGTCTTTCTCGCGACGGGGCTTCTCGCCACGGGCTTTCAGCGCAGCTGCAGACAGCTCACGCTTAAGGAGCATCGTTACGCTCGCGTCATGGAGCCGGTGAAAGTCTGCGACGCTGTGGACGACAACGTCCGTGACGAGGTCGCCTGCGAGCACGATAAAGTCCGTCTTGATGCGGTCTGCGACAGCGCGGAGTGCGTCTGCGGTCTCACAGTTGTCTTCGACTGCGACAAGCTCAACGTGCAGCTTCCCGTCGAACGCGCGCGCGACGTAGTCCTGGAGCTGAGCCAGCATCGACGTCGCTGTGACGACAAGCGCCTCAGCGAAGCCCGCGCTCTCGAGCAGACTCAGCTGGTACCAGAGCAGCGGGCGACCGTTCGCAGGCAGCAGCGCTTTTGGTGTCTCCTCTGTGAGCGGGTACATGCGGATGCCGCTGCCGCCCGCGAGCACCACAGCTTGGAACTCCGCCATCGCTCGTCTGGTTGATCTGGGTGATTGACTTGCTTCGCACACAAAATCGCGAAATGGACTGGCCGCGATGGAAAATGGACAATGAGAGGGTCCAGCTCCCTTTGTATTTGCGACTGTCATAAAGAATTGTCTTTATCTAAGTATGATGATGACTGAAAAAATGAAATCATTTATCGATACAGAAATAATAGGCAGGGATACGCCACCGAGGCGTCGCTTGGACGCGCTCACTCACTCGCGCGCTTCATGCGCCGCAGCTGCTGCTATGAGCGACTCGGACGAGGTGCGCTGAGGCTCTCACTGTACCTGTCGATGTGGATCTGGGGAGGGCGTGGGTCTTTGACGCATAGTGTTTCGTATGGCGCCATCGCAAACCTTCAGGATCGCCAGTTGCTGGAGGACGAGGTGCGGACGTGCAGGTAGTGCTAGTGAGCTAGAGGAGCGGCTACAGGAGGACTGACATGACCGAGTCATTGAGTTCAGAGTATGGACGAGATGTACGAGCTAGAAGACGCGCTGCAAGTGAGGTGCGTTCTCAGTGAGTCGAATGCGAATCAGGACCTGCTCGTCATAGTGTTGATTGACCACCTCCTTGGAACGCGACCAGCGTCGACTCGAACACGTCATCTCCTGCAAAGAAGAGCAGCGGTACGAACGAGTGGGCTGGTTTGCATGTGCTCTTACTGCCAGTCCAGAGGCGTGAAGGGTGACGGTGCAGACCTTGTGACTGGCGACGGACGTGTAGGACGAAGAGTGGGCCACGCGAGTGACAGCGATTCCGACGACAGCGACAAAGGCGACCGCAAGAGTAGCGACGAGTCCGAGTCCGACGCAAGCAGCAGTAGTGTCGAGATGCACGTGAAGCTGGCGGCGATTACGATTAGTGACAAGGACGCTGCGGACGACTCGGACGAGCCACCAGAGATCCCTGGCAGCCCACTCGCAGCACAGGTTCGTGCGTGGCTAGAGCCCCAGGTCCTCCACGATGGACACGGGGGATTGCGGCAACTTCACACGCATGTGTTTGTATGGACGATCGGTGCCGCGGTAGGTCGTTCCAGCGTCAGCCCACCAAGTATCGGACAGGAGGGAAGACGACAGGAGTGAGAGTCGAAGAAGTACTGACGCAGCAGGACGATCACCACACCAGCATCAACTGGACGCGAATGGCAGAAGACTGAGAGCGAGAACACAGAAACCAGACATCCTGAGAATCCGGCACGACGACAGCAGCGAGAGCGAGAGCGAGAGTGGGGACGACGAGTACACAGTGAGAGAGACGGAGCAGTCTCGAAGCACTGAGTTCCACGCCTCCGGCTCGTCTTCTTCCTCGGACTTCGACTCTGATGAATCCAAGAACAGTGACGACAGCAGCGACAGTAACGACGACAGCAACGACAGCAGACGACGGCCACCAATACAGCACTACACAAGTACGAACCGACCCACGACCGCAGCGAAGGACCTCGATCTGTACCGAGACGCGGTTCCAGACGCCTTTTTCCAGCAAATTCAAGGCGCTGCGTCGAGTGCGAACGCATCGTGGGACGAGGCTCGACACGAACCGCCCGGTGCGACGCGCCGACAACAGCCGACGAAGAGCGGACGCACGAAAGAGACGCACTTGTCGCCTCACGCGAGCAGCGACAACGCGTCTGCGGTGGCACCAAACGCTGCTAGAGCGACCGTGTTCGCTTCCACCAGCAAACGAACTGAGGTGTACGCTGTGCCAGTCCCTCCCGAAGTCGAGGACCTCTTCCATGTTCGTCCTCATCGTCACGTTGGTTCACTGGTGCTCTGTGAGTCTGGCTAACCAAGTGTCGTCTGATGGACGTGTGTGTGCAGTTTGTAGCCGAGTACACGCCTGAAGTGATTGAGATTGAGACGCGACTCGAGCCGTTCATACCCGACTTCATTCCAGCGATCGGGCTGCCTTTCGACGGCATCCAGGTACAGTATGTCTTACTTGTACCACGTGGTCTCGAGAGCTCTCTCCACATGAGGTCCAATACCACACACCTGAACGTTGCGTTCACTATGCAGATCCCTCGACCGGACGGCAAAGTCGACGTGGAGATCGGACTGCAGACGCTGAAGGAACCGTCGAGTACCTCGACTATAGCGGAACTGGAGCTCCTGATGCAGTCCCACGTGGCAACGCGCCAGCGGGCGACGCGGGCACGATCCACGACGCCGTTCGTACACAGCATCGCGGACGCTGCGCACCGGCCGAACGATATCGACTTGTGGATTGAGAGCGTCGCGAGAGTGCAGCGCACCAAGGCGCTCGCTACTGTACGTGACACTAAGACGGCGAACGCTTCTCATCACCATCAAACTGACGACGAGGCACTCGCTTGCGACCGCAGGTAGAGTACAAGAAGCCAATGCCAGCGCTCGGGCCGCTCATGGAGCTGTGGCCAGAAGACGTCGAGACTGTCTTGAACCAGAGCGCTGTCGCATCCGGCCTCTCGTCGCTCTCGACGCTCGACGTGAGTCTGGACGAGCTCATTCAGCTGGTCTGCGTCGTCCTGGACATTCCAGTCCACGCTGGCAGCCGCGTCGAGTCGCTCCACGTGCTCTTCAGCTTGTACCACGAGATCGAAGGCTACGAAGCACCCGACGAGATAGAGCGGAGAGGACCAGGACCCGTTCGATAGCTAGACGCGACAGGGGCGTCCTTATTTATTATGTGCTGATGGCGTTACTGTAGCAGACGACGTCCAACAATGTTACAGGTGGCTATGAGGTCGCGAATGTACCGGGCCACGGCAGCTCGGGGTGGTCTGGATTCGTGGCACGATCCATCTTGTTGCACGTCGCAATGTCGGTCGAGAAGAATGCCGTGTCCGTCTGAAAGAGGGGACGAAGAAGACGAGACGAGCTGGTGAGTACGTGGATGGTTGTTCAGACGTCTCCTAGTCACCAGTGTGAGTACCGAACGCACGCACGTACTGTGGGGCACTGGAAGTTGAGGACGTACGGGCACTTGCGCACGACGTCTTCACAGAGCGAGAGGCACGTTCGGTGGCGGCCAGTGAAGCCACTCTCGCACGTGCCACCAGTGCTATCAGCTCCACAGATACGGGACGCTGCGCTCTCGTCGCTCTGCTGGCTCCGGCCGCACTTTTGGAACTTGATGCTGCAGATCCAGTACTTGTACGCGTCCCGACAGTCGTCGCACTTGTACAGACTGTAGCGCGCGTGGCACCCAAAGCGCTGGAGGACAACGTCTGCGTTCTCGTAGTAGAACTTGGCGCGCGCGTCAAACTTGGCGCCGTCAGCGTCGTCTGCGTCGACAACTGCCACGTAGTCGACCATGGAGCAGAACGCGAGCGAGCGCTTGAGGATCCGCCGGCACACGGGCGTGGTCGGCTCTTCTGAGCTAGTGCTGTCGTCACTCGCGACTGGATACAGGAGGAGCGACACGAGCGTGAACACGAGCGCGAGCGCTGCTCCGACGTGACAAGAGCGGCGCTCCAGTGCCATTGCTGTAGTTGGGTGGGTGGGTTTGTTCGGAACGTATTGAAAGCGCTCGTGTGAAACGGATCCGACAGTCTCAGAGTGGACGCCCGAACAAGAGATGGAGTCGCGACCGCGTCTTTTCTCTTCTCACTCACTCTTCTGTGCGTCCGTGGGCCATCGCTTCACGCCAAGATGCGCAAGACCGTGACGCTCCCAACGACCGCTCGAGACTGGAAAGAGACCGCGTTCTCTGCGAGCGGCACCACGGTACAGATGACGTGGGACCGCAAGGCGAAGGCGGACGTCGGCTCCGCGACAGCGTCGCTCCTGTTGTTTACTCCAGGTCCTCAGAGTGTCGCGCGGTGCGGCAACCACGCTGTCCAGCGTGCGTGCTCCTCCACATGCGCAGTGACGGCTACCGAGGCTCCAGATGCTCTCGTGTGCACGCGTCGACCGCCGCAAGAGCCAAGCGCCGCTGTGTTCGACTATGACCGCGTGCACTTTGGCTGGCTCTTTCTCAAGGCGGGCGCCAGTACGCGCGGGTTCCAGTGGCGCTTCTGCATTCTCGACGGCGCGCACTTGTCGTACTTCCGCGACAACGAACCGGACGCCGACTGCCTCGGTCACCACGTTCTTGTAAACGTCGAGCGCCTCCACTCTGTGAACCGCGGACTGGTGCTGACGGACGACAAGCAGCGCTTTCTCTATGCTCACGCGAACCACGAGACTGCGAGCTTTGAAGAATGGCTCGCAGTGTTGCGCGCAGGGATTCAGTACGAGCGTCGGCGTCAAGACGGCTCGATCTTTGAGCGGTCAACGATCGTTTCCGTCAGCACTACAAGCAGCTCATTTCCGAACGAGAGCCTCGACGTGAGCTTTACGGGCTGGCTGCTCCTGCGCCGGCGTCGCCTCGGGTGCTTCTCAGCAGCGACGCGCTACTACGTCGTGCTGTCCGGACGATATCTCTCTGCGTTCACCGTCAACCTCGAGGGGCTGCGGGCGAAGGTGTCGGGCCGCGTCGTCACTGCTGCGCCACACAAGTGCAGTCACTGGCTCGCAGTGACGCTCGAGAGCGGTCAGCGTCTCCGCCTTGCTGCGACCTCCCCGGACGTGACGCGCGCGTGGCTCGCACGTATCCAGCGAGCGCTTTGCGCCTGAGCCGAGCGAGCACCCACCGGCCAGAACAGCCAGCCTGCATGTGTGTCGTTGAGCTTGAGAGCTCATTTTTGAGCTAGTCAGAAATGTAGCCACTCGTGGATGTTCTCAGTCATCCAGTGTCTGAGTCTGAATTCTTTCTGTCTGCTTGAAGAACTCGCAAGTTCATGCCAGATGCTGCTCTCTTTCTGTTATTGTCTCGTGTGGCGTCGTCACTCCTCGTGACTCTTGTCGTGTCGCTGTGTGGAGTTCCCAGTGTTTCTTCGTGCTGGTGCTGTGGCGTTCGTCGCACTTACTCGCATGAAGATCCAGGCCAAAAAGCACTTGCGACCCTTCGAGCTGTACACTGTGTGCTTGTATGGGCAGCTGAAGATCGCTGACGAGACAGCAATTGTGAGCATGGCAACCAAGAGCTATTGTATACGCAAGGAACGTCAGTGCTCTCGCGAGCCTGTCGGACTGTGTGGGGACTGCCCGATACTGTACGAAAAAACTGGGTGTGTTGCGACGTGATCTCGATCCATCGTCTTCGCATCCGGGTTGAACGAAAGAAAACCAGCTCGCAACTTTGCACTTTTCTGCAAGGAATCACTCAAAATTACGCACCTACTCGAACAAGTACGACTGCCAGCATCGCAATCTCGACAAGTTCTCTACAAACCCAAGATCTACATGCAAACGGTACACTGTACTCTTCTCCTGCAATCTTTCCGTCGGCACACTGTACCCCAGACTTCCTTCTTCGTGCTTTTCGAGCCAAAAAGGGAAACAACCCGTCCCGAGAACGCCGCAGTCTGAGAAGCAGGACGCCCGTCGTGCAGCTGCCACATTCGCACTCGCTCTCTGGGGCCGCTTCGTCCACCCGCGTCTGCGTCCGGCGCCTCGTTTCCTCGCTTCACTCGCGCCGCTTTCGCGCCACGCGGTGGCGGCTCCGAGTCGCACGAGACGCTCTCTTCTCTCACTCGCCCTGTGTAGAAAGAGCAGAACGCCTCCGTACAATGCAGTTCTTCAAGCACTTGACCGACCCAGCGCTCAAGCGGCTCTACAAGTTCGTGCTCAAGCGCACGATCGGCCGCTTCCTAGCCGACAATACGCTCGACCTCGACCAGCTCGATGTACACCTTCGCGCCGGTCGCCTCGAGCTCTGCGACCTCCAGCTGAACGCTGACGTGCTGAACGCCGAGCTGAACGCTGCTGCCGGTGGCACGGGCCTGCCGTTCCGCGTGAAACACGGCTACTTGGGCAGTGTCCGCGTCGCGATTTCGTACGCGAACATCATGAGCGAGAGCTGCCGCGTCGAAGTCGACGACATTGAGATTGTGCTCGTCCCAATCGGGCCAGACGCCAGTGATACTTCTTCTGATACTAAAGTATCAAACACCACGCTAGCGGACCAGCACGACACCACGACCTCCCAACCAGCTCAGCAGCAACCGCCACAACCGCCTACGAAAGCACGCGAACCGATCGACGAAGTGTCGCAGGAAGGCCTGGACTTTGTCGCGTCGTGGATCGAACAAGTGACGTCAAAGCTCAAAGTCACGCTCTCGAACGTCTGCGTGCGGCTCGAGACGGGCGAACAGCACGCTGGACGCGACGTCGCGCTGCTCTGTCGGCTCGCGTGGCTCCAGTTTACAGACGAGTCGGCGAGCGATGTGGAGAGCGTGTACGCGCAGTCGTCAACGAGCAACCGCCAGTCGATGGCGGCGAGTACTGTGTTTGGAATCTCGCAGAAAGGGATCAAGTTCCGTGGTGTGAGCATGGAGCTGCTGCTGAGTCCAGACGACGATAGTGTGCGCGCTGGGATCGCAGACGCGTCGGACTTGGTGCTGCACCCGTTCTTAGCGACCGACGCGGCCCGACAGTGTTACGTGCAAGTGAAAGTGTCGCACTACCCAGCACTGGACGCTCCGGCTGTCGACGCAGACGTGTTTGTCCACTCGGTCCGAATCGTGTTGCAGCCGCAGCATTTTCCAGAGCTCGCGACGTTGCTGGACGCGTTTGCAGCTGACGGAGAGAGAGCGCCGACACCCCCCGACGACCGGTACCGAACTGCAGCGGCTATGTACAAGTCGGTCTGTGAGCAGCAGCCAGCGTGGTTGGCCACCAACGAGAGCGACGAAAGCACGCAGGCGACTGGCGCAAACGGTGTCATGAACCTGTCGCTGAGAGAGTTTGAGCGGATTGAGCAGCTCTTGGTGCAGTACCGACAGACCCACGACGACTTGCGGGCAGTGCAGCGGCAAGCGCCGAGCAGCTCGCCGCGAACGAGTGGCGTCGGACTAGGCGGCCGGCCGAGGAAACTGTCGGCAGCTGAGAGCGTTGAGAGTGTCGGGCTCTCGGACTTGGACGACGACGACGACAGCTTCTTCGAGTGCGACCCGGGCGCGAACTCTGTGGCTGGGAACGTGCACTTTGGCGGCACGAGCGTCATGGCACAGTCGATGTATGCGTCGGCGCTGTTTGCAGACGACGACGAGACGGCTAGTGCGAGCGTCGGCAGTCAGGTAGCGATGGCGCGATCAGCGTCGTACGCGCACGCGAGAAGCGCTCGGCAGATTACGACCCGCGTCAAGCTGCACCTACTCGAGTGCGCTGTCGTCCTTCTCTACGACGATCTACCGGACGACGACGTTGAAGAGGATGAACGGTTGAGCGACAGCGAGAGAGCGGGTGGTCGAGCGATGGGTGCGCTCGGGACCCCGAAAGCGTCGGCGCTGCCGTCGGTGGACGGGATGGAGCGGCTCGAGCTGACGATGAAAGACTGCATCGCGAGCGCGCTCGTGTACCCTCACCACGCGACGTTCTCCATGAACTTTGGAAGCGTCGAGCTGCGCGAACGCATCTTGCCACGCATGTCGATGGACGTCGACGCGAGCGAGAGTGTCATGCTGGCGACGACCGTGCTGCGGTTTGCCGAAGTCTCACCAGCGACAGGTCGCAAAGTGCAGCTGGCCGCGAATGTGTCGGCGCAGCTGCGTGTGGACTTCAAGGCCGATGGCGATGCTCAAGTGCTCGACTCGCTGGCGCTCCAGATCCAAGCCCAGCCAGTGGTGTTGGAGTGGGACATGCATCTGCTCGACCGCGCGCACCGGTACATGAAGATGCTGGAAGAGTCGAGCAAAGCGCAAGCTGCGAGTGCGAAAAGTGACGTTGATCCGACTGCTTCGGTTGCCAAGTCTTTGGAGCTGACAACAGACTGCGTTGAAGTGTCGCTGAGGTTCCCGATGGTGAGCAGCGACCTGATTCGGTTCGGAGCATCGTCGAAACGCGGGCTGTGCGAAGACAAACTCGTGCTGACGCTTGAGAGCGTGAAAGTGAGCTCGTCGTCGAGTGTCGCTGCTAACGACGACGAGCAGACGCCGTTGAGAGGTGGTCGTCCGCGAATTGAGCTGCCGTGGCTGGGCGAGTTCGACGTCGTCTTCGACAGAGTTCGTGTAGTGCTGGCGACTCCCGAGTCTGGGAACCAGCGATCGAGCCGAATCGACGAGGCTGTGATGATTACTGGAAGCTGGGACACGACTGCGCTGAAGAAGTGTCGTCTGAAGCTGCGTCTTCAGAGTCCGACGCACGACGACATTCGTGCAGCGATTGCAAGCAAGAAGAACATGTCGCAGGACTCGGACGAGCACCCAGATGCAGTGACAGTCGCAAACCCGAACGGCACTATCAGTGGCGACGACAATGACGGCGGTCGCGTTGGGCTGAACGGGTGGAGCATGGACGCAGTGACGCGAGCGCAGCGGTTCGAGGAAGCTGCTGCGGACGCGTCGCTCTTTAGTCTCGACATTGTGGTTCCTCGTGCGACGATCGAGCTGACGAAGCCGACACTGGATCGCTTGATGGTGCTGTTCGATGCGCTCCTGATGATCAACCCGATCGACATTAACGGGTACAATGCGATGTTGGCGACAGCGTCAGCGCGAAACCGCCTGCAAGCGAGCTACATGGGCGTGAGCGTGGTGATTGAAGAAGGGTCGCTGAAGCTATCGGATCGAGTCGCAGCTACGCCAACGACAGCCACGAAGCCGACCACGCGGCGACGAAACGACGACAGCAGTGAACCGGACACGACGAAGCGTGGTGCCGATGCTGACAGCGTGCTGTTTTCGTACCACTTTGCGTTCGAAGAGCTCAAGATCTTCCAGGTATCGCAGTGGTTGATGCAGCTGGCGTCTCGCGCACACGTGTCGGCGCGCAACGTGACGCTGCTGGAAGAGAACGGAGCCACGCACGCGATCGCGCCGATTATTTATAAGACGCCGTACGGCGTGTCGGAAGCGCCGATCCTGTTTGTGGGCGTGGACATTGCAGACCAGACGCAGGAGATGCGGGAGATGAAGGTCGAGCTCCACTTCTCGCACGTGAGTCTCCGGTACGACGTGGCGTCGAAGTGGCTCTTCCAGCTCCTCGAGATGGTCTTGATGGAGTACCCAGCGCCAATCATTCCGCTCGACTCGGCGAGCATGTCGCTGGACGAAGCAGCGGAAGTCGAGGCGTCGCTTCACGCTGGGACGTATCACGCAGTGAAGCTTGCTGTGGCGCCGAAGACTGTGTTCACGAAGCTCTTTGTGCACTTCTACGACGTGCTCGTGGACTACGCGCCAACGGTGTTGGACTCGCGGATCATCATTCTCTTGGGCGGCGTGAACGTGTCGTCGAACGTCGTCACTGGCGCGGTGATGCAGGGCTTCAAGATCGTCGCGAAGGACTTGCAGCTCTACTTGACGCACGCGCGCGCGAGCTATGAGGACATTGACGGCTGCCTCCTTGGCCGTGAACTGTTTGTGACGCCGTTGCTGGACAGCAAGAAGCAGCTGAGCTTTGCTGACAGTGTCGGCGCCAGCAGACGCGCAACGTCGTACCCGTCGCTGCTCATGTTCTTGGAGAAGACGGGGTTTTTGAAGATGGTGACGATGGACGTGATCGACGTCTTTCTGCGGAGCCGTGTGCCTGTTCCAGCGACCGACGTTGGCTTGGAGTTGGAAGAGAAAGCAGCCGCGCCGTCGCCGTTTCCAGAGCTGTCAGTGGAGCTGACCCTGGGCACTGCGAATATTTATGCCTGCTTTGACTCGTTCAACACGCTCTTGGAGCTCGGGTCAACGTGGGCAGACCAGTTGGCGATCGAGGAGGAGCCGAAGGACACAACCGCGTACGTCGGACTGGACCGCGTGAACGAAGTCGGCAGTGGCGTGTCGGTTGTCACGAATCGACGCTCTGCGAGCACTGTCGCCCGAGCAGTAGGGACGACGATGGGCCAGTCTGTCGTGTCGACAGCGGTGTCGTCCTCGATTTTGCTCGAGAGTTACGGCAAGAGCGAGCCGCGGTCGACCAGCGACGAGTCGATTGCAGGGCGGCGTAGCGTTGACGACAGCGAATCTTTCAATGTAATGGCGCAGCTCGACGAGAACGCGTTTGGCGGGGGCCGGAACATGTTTCCTGGGACCCACGTCTCGACCGACACGGAAGCGCGTCTGCTGCGCACGCGGCTGGACGAGATCCAGAAGCAGAAGGATCGGATGGTGCACAACTACGTCGACCGAGACGACGAAATGTCGGCGACCCAGCTCCGGATGAAGTACACTCGTCCAGACGAGACGAAACCGCGGGTTCGCATCAACGAACTCGTGATTGAAGACTACTACGCGGACACTGCTCGTCATGTCGACCGCGCAGGTTCGTTCTTGATGGAGGCGGAGACTCCGGCTGTCGGGGCGGTTGGCAGCGATCCATGGCTCATGGACGCCTCCGCATCAGCGACAGGTGCGCGCGCGTTCGTGCAGTCGGAGGATGCGCCTCCTGTTGGGTCGCTGCCGGACAAGAGCGCCGTGCTGCACTCGGAGCAAGCAGCTCGGTGGCTGCCACCGCAGCAGTTCACACCGCCGAGCTCCGAGATCGGATCGAGGACACCGCCGCTGTCTCCAGATGGTTTCGAGGGCTTTGAGGCGCGGGACTCGGACTCAGGTGGCGTCTTTGCGATGCAGGACATTGGAGCGAACAGCGAGCACGCGTACGGCGGTGAGCGAGACAACGATGATGATGACGATGAGGAGGATGACGATGGATTCTCGTCTGGCGCGTTCCCAGCTGCTGCGAAGAACTGGTGGGGTCTCTCGAACCTGACCGACGTGGAGCTGAGTGAGGTCCAGACTGACGAGACTGAGTCGGCGATCTCGCGCCGGACCGACTACTTTGACGACGACGGCCTCGCACTCGACAGCATCGCGGAAGACGCGTCCTACAGCGCACCGAATGCCATGTCGATGTCGATCTTTGGCACAGGTGAGGACCAAGGGACAGAGGTGGAGCTCGACTTTACGCTCGACCACGACCTGCAGTCCAAGTTCAACCGACTTTTGGATTTCGACTCGCGTGGCGACCGAGAAGGACGTGACGATGAGGACGACGAGGAGGAGGACGACAACGACAGGGTGCACTCAAGGTTTGACGGCGCACACAAACCACACCGTGGCTCGTACCAGGAGATGTCTTCTCCGCGCCCGATCGTCGCTCGCCAGACGTCGTTCTCGTCGACAACGAGCAGCACCCGCGCATTGTCGACAGCGTCGTTCAGCCAGCAGCCGTCGCTGTCGCCGCCAGACGAACCTGTCGCGCGCTGGTTCTACGATGAGAACGACGCGTCGGGACCGGACGCTGGCACGGGGCTGCCGTCGCGTGTCTTCCCGCACCACGTGGAGATTCCGGTCGGCGGTGCGGCCGCGTCGCTCTCGTTTGGCGAGAAGGAGTCGGACGACGCGATCAAGAGCGTGGCGCGCGAAAACCCAGCGATGCGTGGGCTCGCGTCGCCGCCCGTCGTGGTCACGCACGTCTTGCTGCGCAACTTTAACATTTGCATGCGCTTCTTTGGCGGTTCGGACTGGTCGAGCGACGCTCAGAGCGCAGCGACACGGCACGCGTTGGAGCGGAAAGCAGCGGCCATGGCGCCAACAGCCGCGTCGTTGACGGGACTGGGCGACACGAAGCCATCGGCACGCAAAGAGAAGCTCTTGGACGCGCTGCTGGACGACTACATGCCGTCCCCGAGCGGCGGATTGTTTGGCGACGAGAGTGCGAGTCGCAGTGGGCCGACACTGTTTTCTGGCGCGAAGAGCGCACCAGCAGCGACAGGCGCGTCGTATCTGAACGAGCGTGGCCATAGTGAGCGCGGCCTCGGTGGTGGTGGTAGTCGGCGGTCGTCGAAGACGGGTCGCAAGACAGAGGAGATGTTGGAGCTCATGGTGTCGCGGATCCAGCTCCGTCTCGACATGTTTAACGACGACGACGCGCAGCCATTGGCGTCGAGCACCGTGCTCGCACTGGGCGACGTGGAAATTCTCGACTACATCTCGACGTCGCAGATCCGCAAGGTGATTTGTTACTGGAAGTCGGACGTGACACACCCGCGCGAGAGCGGAAGCAGTATGGTGCGCGTGCACTTGACGACAGTCCGACCCGGTCCGAACCTGTGCGAAGAGCACCGACTGAAAGTCACGCTCTTGCCGCTCCGCATCAACCTCGACCAAGAGGTGGTGAGCTTCTTGCGGCAGTTTGTCCCGACAGAAGACCCGACAGTGCGGACAGCACCGCATCCGCACGCGTCAGCTGACGACACGATCGACAACGACGCGACAGACAGTGCGACCGACGACGACGACGCGAGCGGTGTCGACGGCACAGAGATGGCGGTCTTGAACGCACCGGTGCCATCGCCGACGTTGCACGAGACGAACGTAAGTCTCGGGAGCTGGTTCTTCCAGAACATTGACGTGCGGCCGTGCAAGATCAAGATTGACTACCGGCCGAACCGCGTCGACTATGCTGCACTCCGGTCTGGTGACTACCTTGAAGTGATCAACTTGTTTGTGCTCGAAGGCATGGAGCTCGTGCTCCGACGCGTCAAGATGAGCGGCATTGACGGCTGGGCAGCGCTTGGCGAGCAAGTGTTGTTGTCGTGGGTGAATGACATTTCACGGTACCAGATCCACAAGTGCGTCGCGAGCGTCTCGATGCCGCCGCTGCGTCCATTTGCCAACATTGGGTCCGGTGCCGCAGACTTGATTCTACTGCCGATGGAGCACTATGGGAAAGACCGGCGGTTTGTGCGCGGCTTGAAGAAAGGCGCCAAGAGCTTTCTCAAGTCTGTGACGATCGAGACGCTCAACACCGCGTCGAAAGTCGCACAGGGCACGCAAGCGCTGCTGGAGCACGCAGACGACGTGGTGTCGACGTCGTCGGCTTTGCGAAAGAAGCAGCAGAAGTACCGTCAAGCGACGAGCCGCATCCGACGCAACTCGCGGCGGATGGGCGGCGGCGGCATCCGGAGTGCACAGGACAGTGGTGGCGGCATTGGCGGACGCCAATACTTGACGCAGCAGCCGTCGAACGCGACCGAAGGACTCTACCAAGCGTACGACTCGCTCTCGCGCGAGCTCCACGTGGCGGCCAAGACGATTGTCGCGGTGCCGCTGGTCGAGTACAAGAAGACGGGCTCGCAAGGCTACGTGCGCTCCGTGATCCGAGCGGTGCCAGTCGCAGTGCTGCGGCCGATGATTGGTGCGACAGAGGCGGTGTCGAAAGCGCTCATTGGCGTACGCAACGCAGTGGACCCGGAGCTGAAGGAGGACATTGAGAACAAGTTCAAGGACTTTCGCGGCGCGTACTGAGAGACTGAGTGCGTCCGCGAGCCAGTCCGGCACGTCTGTGGAGGGTGGATGGAGCGAGCACCTGGCGATGCGTGCCATGTATTGTGTAGAAATGGCGTCGAGAGGCGGAAGGCAGGGGAGAGAGAGGGAGGGACGACAGGCTCGACCTCTTGATCCCTTCCTTCCTGATTCGCGTCGCCGGTTAACTATCGGAATGGAGAGCAGGAAACAGTACCGATGCACTCCCATTAGAACCGTTTAGTCCCATTAGAACCGTTTCAGACACAGAATGGTCGGCTGCACACATAGCACAGTCCTACTACAGTAGGATAATGATGAGGAGGCTCTGGACGACCATGTGCGACTGTCTCCGCGCCGCCCCTCACCGCGCCTACCGTTTCTGGGAAGCCCTCAAGGTCGAGATGCACGGCAAGTACTCGGTCGAGCGCATGGGGCAGCTCCAGCGCTACAGTGTTCGCACGAGCCCGTGGCGGGCCCTAGCGTGGCTGTTCTTCACGCCGCTCCCGTGTCTCGTCGTGTCAATCGGCGTCGAACTGCTGCCGCTCGAGCCGCCGGAGCGTGGGTTCGCCGGCAGCAAGATGGTCTGGCTCCGCTTCTTCCTCGTCGGCTTCATTCTCCTGTACGCCATCATGGAACAGTGTTTCCTCTTCGTCCCGGAGCTCCCGCGGTCGTCTGGTCTCGTCTGTGGCATCGCGGTCGTGAGCTCTGGCGTCACGCTAGTGAGCATTGGCGGCTACGCGTACGTGATTGGGTACCCGGTCCCATTCGTAGTCACGCTCTCTGCACCGTTCAGCTGCGGTTCGATCGCTCTCTTGGTGTCGATTCTGCTCCGTGAACCGCTCCAGCGCTCTGCGACCGCCCGCGCTCGGCTTCGACAGTTCGTCGTGGTCGTCGTGACGCAAGTCTCGACGGTCTACATCTACCCCATCTACTCGTACGTCTTCACTCTCTTGACTGGGAACGCACAGACTGCGTTCTCGCTGCTCCTGCCACTCGTCAAAGTCGCTGCGAAGAACTGGATGAGCTACTTGATCAAGCACGCGGAAGACGACAAGGCCGAGTTCATTACGTTCCACGTCGAAGTCTTCCACTCTATGTTTGTCGCGACGTGTCTCCAGGGCTCAACGTCGATCGCTACGAGTCTCGCGATCGCGCTCTTTGATGTCGTTGAAGCGGTTCTCTCGCTGCGCGACTTGCAGCTCCTGCTCGACTCGATCCACGACTGCCTCGATGGGGCGATGACACCAGTGGGTAGACGCGACAGCGACAGTGTCGACACTGGTCCCAGACACACCCGAACCAACAGAGCCAATCGACAGCGTGGTGACGCTAACTCCAAACCGGCCACGACCACGTGCGAGCTGCACTACCTGGAAGCAGCAGTGTTTCTACTGCAGAGCGACGAGCGGGTTCGAACGCACTCGTCGCTTCGTCTGCGCTCGTACGCTCCGTGCAACCAGAACACGGTACGCCACCACGTGATTGGCCCGCACGCGACGTGGGTGAGACCGATCGAGACGGTTCCAGAAGCCCTCCCTGTGGTCCTGTTGGCGAGCGAGCTCAAGCTGCAACCGGTAGCTGGCGCGACTGTAAAGAAAGGACCGACGACGCCCAAGTCCGAGGCTCGCGGCAGCACTGCACGGGTCGCACCGGTATCTGTGCCATCTGGAGGCTCGACGACAGGACTCGGTCCGACCGTCGTAGCCGTAACGAGACCACCAGAGGCCTTCATCTTACCAAACGCGGTGCATCCGGACGCGGCACACACCCCAACGCACCAGTTGAACCTGTGTGAGAGCGACAAGCGCGTGTTGCTTGCAATGGACGCTTCCACTCGGCTCGCGTTCGTGCAGAAGGTCCAGCATGCGCTGTACATGAGCGAGTTCCTGCTCTTGATCGAGTTCGTCGAGATGATGATCCCATGTGTGTACAGTACGTTCCTATGTATGCCTGGTATGCTTGCGTACGTGATGGGGGAGTGAGTACCTCGGTAGGCTTGGGTGCTCACTCTTTCTGATACCGGTATGTCCAGGTGCTTACATCGCCGCGGCATTCAACCTCTCGAACCGCCAGTACTACCGGTATTTTGAAGGGAAAACCACTGATGACGTGGTCCGCGCGACCACGAACGTGATGGCGTACGTCGCGTTCGAAGCCGTGTCGCTCGTCGCGCTAGGAGTGATGATCCAACGCAAACTCCGCGTCTCGGCACTCCAGCAGCTGACATTCGTGCTCGAGACGCAGTGGCGGGAAGTGCAATCGAAAGTCGTGCTCTGGGTGCTGCTCAACGTCCTCTCTCTTCTTGACCAGTACGGCGTCGACTTTAGCTTCAAGTTTGCGTGGCTCCACAAGGCAGCAGCTTCTTAGTTTGTAGTACAACAGCCCAACGCAATGTGCGTGTGTCCATCCAACTTGGTGAATTCATTGTGCTTCGGATGAAGCCACCAGAGCGCAACTGGCGCTCGAGACGCGAACTTTTGTTCGTGTCAATTCAGCACGAAGTTCGAGTACCGATAAAAATCGATATGACCGAACTTAATTCGCTGGAGTGAACTTAACAAATTGTTAACGAGTTAACAAGCCATTTCTATAAGAACTAAAGCCTCCAGGCAGGTGAATCGAAGGGGAGGTAAATCCAGAAAATGGCTGATGCTCTCCAAAATTCTACACCTCACTTCTATACGTCTCAATAGCGTCTTGTGCAAGTTCGAGGTCAAACTAAGCATCGGTTGTCGAGCTATAGTGCAGCGTGTGCATCCATCTCGAGCAGCACGGGCGACTCGGAGACAACGGCCCGAGAGGCTCGCGGTGCTGAACGAGCCGGCGAGCAGCGAGAGGACGGCGAAGAACGTGGATCGCACGACCCAGTAGTCGTCACGAGCAGCGCGTCGTTCACTTCGCGCAGGAACTCGAGCAGTGGGTTCAGCTGCAGCAGCCCGTGGAGGATCGTCGCGAGCGTCACGCCGACCGGAATCGCGAACGCGACGATGATCAGTTGGCGACGAAGGCGGCCATGATGTTGGCGGAAACGAAGAGCTCGAGGATCACAACGAGGTTGAGCGAGAGCGAGTCGGCCGAGTCGGCGTCCGCCGTCGTCTGCACAAACACCTTGTTCACGTCTTCGACGAGGAACGTCGATGTTGCGTTTAGCGTCTTCGCTAAGCACGTCACGAGACCCGATATTACCATCTCGAGGTACTGGCCGTTGCTACAGCGGATGCCAAAGAGCGCGGGCCGACTCACATCCCGTCTGCAAGCTGCTTGTCGTACACGACGCGTGCGATGAAGCTCATGCCGATGCCTTCGAGGACGCCCAAGAGCGTCAAGCTCTCAAAGAAGATGGTAACGCGCACGCCGATCACCTGACCCAAGCCCACGTGGACGAGGTTGGCGATCGCCACGACGACGTTCATAAACACGAGCGGCACAACGATGCACTGCACTGCACTGCACGCACAGGTCCCCAGCCGTGAGCACCCAGTTCGTCACAGACGCGCTCACTTCATTCTGGTTCAGCACGTATCCGATCACGATGCCGACTGCGATCGCTACAAAGATCGCGACCATGATCACGAGCAACGCCGCGGGCTTCTGAGATTCGAGCGGCGACGTGAGAAAAGGCCCACTCAGGACTGCGACCAGTGTCGGCGCGTGCGGACCCGGCACAATGCCGAACTCGTGCGTTGTGTGGAAGTCCTGGAAACCCGCGTCCGGTGACACCGACGGAGTCGTTCAGCGACTTGTCACGATGACGTCGCCACCACTGAGTGCCGCCACACAACAGTCCTTGTCAAAATAGATTCACCATTTTTGAAGGGATATTTGCAGAGAGGGGTCCAACATAATGGGGTTGCGTCTGTGCATTCCAACCGAGTAGTTTTTGGCGTGAGGCTCAGAACTTCTGAGCCCAGAAGCCACTCCTCAATTTGCTCGCTGCCGCGCATGTGAACAGAGACCGGCTCACCCAACTCGACCAACCCGCCCATCCTCGCTCCAGCCTTCCAGCTCCCTCTCGCTCACGCACCAGCTCTTTGGACCATGTGTGCTGCGAGACGCCCGAAGAAGCGCAAGAAGACATCAAGTATCTGCGTATGGAGCCGGCACCGACGCTCGCTTTCCGCTCGTCGTCGTCGTTGTCGTCGCTGTCGACCTCCCCGCATTCTCGCACCGTTTGGCTCCGATGGAAGAGCCCTGAATTCGTCGACAGCTTTCGCGGATTCAAGCCCGCTGGACGTAGTACACATGGTTGTCGTGATGACAGGTGTGGTGACACTCTGTGTTGCCATGTGCTGCCGTCGCTGACGTCGCGAGTGCCGCTCGTCTCAGTATACTCGACGCAGTCAAGCTACGAAACATGTGCGTGAGCGAAGACGCCAACGACAACAAGACAGCAACGACGAAGAATGCGACGACGTCGCGAACACAGTGGATGACCACGATCAACAAGAACCGGCACGACTCAATCGACAACAACAACCGGCGTTTCGGCACCAGCTGCCGTCCGCACCAACAACAACCCAGCTTACGAGCGCCAATACCATGAACCAAGATGACCAAACGTCACGACACCAAGAATACACAGTAGCGAGCAAATAGGAGTCACTTGCCATGTATTTAGAGCTAATACACGGACACATTTCAACTGAGCCCAGAAGCCATACCAAAACGCCATACAGTATTGTACGTACTTTTTGCACTGCTTTTTGATTTCAGGAGTGCTGGTCAAAAATGTAAATGGAGTCGAGGTTACCTCTGGTAGGGACTGCACGGGGGAAGGCGTTTGCTCGCCAACAAAGCGTTGTTTTTTTATGGCGATGGCAGCTTCTTACTCAGGGCATTGAAGTCTAGAGGGTGGCAAAGTTTCATGAGCATTGGAAACGTTCCAGGTTCAGTTCTTTCAGAAACGGCGTGTTAAATACAATATTACCGGTATTACGGTATATCTAAAAAAGGAATGTGTGGAGCACACACATTCGTTTTTATACCAGTACCGGTAGGAAAACTTTAATGCCGGTAGCTACCGTGATACTATTATTACCGGTATTTGCAGAATTGTGTTACAGAATGTTCCAGTATGTTCAGATTTCGTCGTGATCGGTATCCATGGAGCTGTTGCATTCGTTGCCGTCCTCGTCGCACGTCGCGCTCGTGTCGACTGTGTGGTTGGCGGATGTGTCACCTCGCCACACTGGCGTACTAAGCGCTTTCTTGCTCTACCACGCGGCACTGGGCGTGGCCAAAAGCTTCGTGTTTCTCGACGGCGATCGCTCGTCCCAGCCAAGAATCGACCACCTCCACGCCGATGTCCAAGCGTTGCACGTCGCTGGTCGAGTCGAGCTGCGGTACCACCACGACGAAGACGGCGCTTCGGCACTGAAAGGCGACGTTGTGACGCGACAGATGCGCAATGCTGCGCAGGCAATGCGCTTGTGCCTCGAGCACAACCGTCGCGTGCCTGCGAGCGAGGAGCTCCGTTGGCTGCTGCACCTCGACATCGACGAGCTCCTGTACCTCGAGGCGCTCGGAGGAGCATTCCAGTGTTCGCCTCGAGCCGCGCTCGATGCATTCGTAAAGACCCTCGAGACGCCGCAGCCACCGACGCTCCAGCTCACGCTCGCAAACTACGAGGCGATACCAACGACGCTCCACGGTGGCGTCTACTTCCAGAACACGACGATATTCCGTCGCCACCACGCACACGTCCCGTTTACGCACACAGCACAGGACGCGCTCGCGTTCTGGCGCCAACGCACAGTGAACGACCAGTTCTTCCTCTTCTACGACAACGGCAAAGCGGTCGTGCGCGTCCAAGCCGGTGTGGAGCCGGCGAGTGTGCACCACTGGCGCCAGCGCCGCTCGAGCTCAGACGCACACGCGGCAATGACGACAACAGCGGCGGTGAGCAGAGCGAACTTCTTTGACGCACGACGGAACCTCGCGCCGAACGACGTGGTGGTCGAGACAGTCGAACACCGTGCGTGTGTACTGCACTACCCAGTCTGCGGCCTCGAGTGGCTCATAGAAAAGTACGAGCGTCTTGGGCCTTTCCCGAGCGTGTGGGGCGGCGACGCCGACGGCGCACAGGCGTTGCAGATCCTCCCGTGCTTCCACACGCAGGCACGTGATGCTGTGACAGGTGCGTCCGAGGGCGACAAGCTGTCGGCTGTGGGGGAAGAAAAGACGGGACGCGACGCTGCGATCGCGACAGCACTGGAGGAACTCTATCGGTCCCACGTCCTGCTCGACCTCGAGGACGCGGCGAGTGCGTCCGAGTGGCAGCGACAGGTCGCAGCCGGCGTGTGCGAACAGATCCAGTTCCCTTCTAAGCTGCTCGCGAAGTACCGGTTTGATACCAGTTTGCGTGGGTTTGCGCAACCAATTACGACAGTCCAGATGGGCTCAGCAACTCTTCCTTCTGCACCGCACGTTAGTGCGACAGCAGCAGCTTCACCAGCGTTCACGGCTGAGAAGGCGTGGATGCTCGCAGCAATCTCTCAGCAGTACCTCCAGAACCAGTAACAAGACACCGAACGGCAGGCGGTCTTCAGTCTCTGTCTCTTTTGTATGCAGACACAATCGGCACCTGGTGTCGACTCGCCTCTTCCCAAGTCGGTCGGTACCACCCCCACCGCCTCTTACGGTCTTGTCTTCCCAGTGGGCGGCCGACACCAGTGTCCTCAAGCAAGCGCGCGCTCAGTTCTTGTCGGCCGGCCGGAGCGGCTCCGAGTTGAACTTGTTGGGTCCGTTCGGGTTGTTGTAGTCAATGTCGTCCTGGTACGTCGCCGGGCGCTTGCGGTTCCGCAGCACGTGGTTGCGCGGGATGTAATACTGGTCCGGCTCGTTTGGCTTCGTCTCGAGGCTGCCGACACCGTAGCCGCGCGAGCGGAAGAGCGACTTGTTCGGGTAGTACGGCACATTGGTCGCCACGTGGTTCTCGAACGGCGCGTCCGAGACCGACGAGATCGGCACCTTGGCCCAGTTCTCAGGCTGCCAGCATCCAACACACAAACAAGCCACACAATCGGGTTCAGAATCCACATACAAACACCCACAAATTGGATAATGGAAAAGGAGACAAAATACGACGCACCTTCTGGCCCGGGTCCGTTGGGAGCGCGTCGGTCGTGTGCTGGAGCCAGAGGTGCCACTGCGGCGGAATGTGCGTGCCCTCAAACTCGTCAAACGAGTCGACCTTGAACTCGGTCCAGCGGTGCTGCAGGTGCACTTCTGTGGGGTCCTCGTAGTACACGTGGCCGAACTCGTCCCGCCCGACCTCGCGACCAAACTTAATGTCGCCGGGGTTGTAGAGCTTCCAGAGCGAGAGCTTCCAGCCGTAGCGACGGTACGCCTCGCTGTACTTCTCGTAGAGCGAGTAGAATGAGCGCACCTGCACGGCTCCTGCGAGTGACGGACGCTGCAGCGGCGCTGCTGCGCGTGCAAGGGGGAGCGTCGAGGCGAGTCGGCCGGCGCGCGTTGCGAGCATTCCGCTGGTCTTTTTCTTCTTCTGTTTCGACGACGGCGGCGATGAGGGGAAATGGGCGGCTGGAGTGACAGCAAATGTAATGTAATGCGTCGATAAAGTACGAGCTGGAGCAGAAAGAACAAAAACAAATGCAAGTCATTTAAATACGGTAATCTTTTGCGCGACTTGGCACGAAAAATTACCATATTTAACACCGGATGTCTGAGTCAAGTACACAGAAATCGCGTGTTTTAGGGAGGTGGGTAGGAAACTTGAAATCCGCAAGAACGATTCAGGGATCGTGAGCTTGATCAGAAGATAGAGCAGCGTCTTGCGCTGCGAATGGTACCATTCGCATCGTGATAGGACAAGTTTTGGCGGAGAGCAACGACATCCCGCACAGC
>JAASFJ010000402.1:0-23781 GCA_023333755.1 Globisporangium uncinulatum
TCGAGACACGAGAGATGCGAGCGAGGGGCGCTGACAATGGCCAGTGACGAGTGCGAAGCGAGATCTACACACTGTAATATTTTCAAAGTTCTGGAAGTCCTCACGGAACCGTCCAGGGGGAGTCATGTGCGAGAGATGTTCTTGCGAAATCCAGGTGGACTGATTCCTCGCTCGTACTTACTCGAAGCTCGTAGAAGCTGCATGTGCAATTGCAATTGAATCGACCGATAATCCGAACAGGTACAGTAGCGCCATAATATTCGAGTACTGTACGACCTCAGCCCGAACCGAGGCGAACGGAACATAGTCCCGTACTGTCGGTCTGCTCCCGCCACGACGGTTCAGCTTGAAAGATCCCCACTTACTCGCAGCGCCAGCTAGCAGGTGGGCGACACGGTGAAGCATCGGAACCAGAAGCCAACTCACCGCGTTCGCTCGCTCGCATCCTGCTGTTCCGTGGCCACAGCGTCACCTCCAGTCGGACCCTCGGACGACGATGGCGAAATCGCGACTTGCAGTGGTTCAGGATGCGGCGGAGTGCTCAGTACTGACGGCGAGGAGTTCGACGCCGTCGACTCGGACGACGGCGCCGTCGTCACCTTCTTCTGGAACTTGTCGAGTAGCTGAGTGAACCCAGCGCCGAACGAGTTGCGTGGTTTGTCCCCAGCACTCGGGGACGGCTGTGCACCCGTCGCTGGCGTCGTCCCTGTCTGGAACTTGTCAAAGAAGCGACTGATACCTGCTGTGTTCACGAACGAGCTCCGAGCTTCGTCGGTGGCCGAGCTGCTGCGTCGGAAGAGCGGGGATGGCGACAGGAGCGTGGTGCCTGCAACCGCTTCCTGTGAGAGCGAGGAGCGTGCGCTCTCGGACCGCTTCGGCTGAAAACGGTCCATGAGCCGGCCAATGCCATTGCCGACGAAAGATCCCCGTGAGCGCTCGTCGCTCTCTTCACTCTGTTGAGCCACCGCTGCTGTCGCTGTCGTCTCTGCGTGCTGAGTATCGTCAACCGACGGCGGCAACGGCTCCATGCTGTGGTCGTGGCCGAGCATCGTACACAGTAGCTCAATGAACTCGTCTGCGCGACACCCGGGCGGCTGCATCTTACAGAGCGCCCAGTCGTGCAACCGCATCTTGCCTTTCACACCGAATGGCTCGACGGTGACGTCGATGCGTCGCCATGGGACCGCACGCTGGAGGTTCGCAATCATCTCGTACGAGAACTCGACTTCTTGCTTGTTGTCGGCGTCGTACCCGTCGACGCTCGGGAACCGTGGGCTCGCTGACACGTCCAAGCCGACGTGCAGCTGCTCACTCTCGACCGACGTGTCAACTTTGCGGTCCAGTGCCTCCACGAGCTCGCTGCTGGCCTCGAACCCAGAGTGGTGGACGTGCCAGCGCCACTCTGGGAACCGCTCGGTAAGCGGGACGCTCGGGTACGGGTTGTAGTTCCGGATCGACGCAGACGCGTACGGGACGACGACATCGCCGTCTGTCATGGCCACGAGCGTCCCGAAGCGGAAGCGCTGGAGCGCTCTGATGAACTCTGAGTCTGATAACAGCACCGTCCATGTCCGTATCAGTCTCAGTCTCAGTATCGTAGCTGACGCACGAAGAGAGGCATTGAGGACGCAAGAGACGTACCTCGACTGGTCATGACCTCTAACAGAGGGGGAAGAGGTGGATTGGTCGAGTCACTCTCCGTGTCGTCGTCGTTAGGCGGCGTCTTGTTGTCGACGAGGAGATCGATCCCAGTTTGGCCGTAGATTGTGCGCGAGCCCAGCACCGAGTGGACGCCCATGCGCCAGACGTTCTACGCCCATGTCCCAATACCGCCATTCAGTTAGTTAGGAGCCAATTGAACCGAATGCCACAGTCGATAGAGTGGGTATGTAGGTACGTGTAGGTGTACCTTGAGTGCCGACTCGCCTCGGGGTCGTCGAGAGCCAAGGTGTGGCGTGCAAATGGTCACAAAGCTCACGTAATCGACCGTAAGCGGACTGAGGCTCTCAATGAGTGGTACAATCGCAAAGCGCGCGTAGAGCCCACCGAGCGAGTGCCCGACAATTGAGAGCTTGTACGCGTCCACGTCTGGGTGCAGTTCGTACTCAAAGACCGCGCGGTAGACCTCTTCCGCGAGCCGTGTACCGCCGACTTCGACGCCGAGTGCGGTCTGCGTGTGGTTCGCTGCTGACTTGACGATGAGCACCTGAGCTGCGCCGAACTTGCGCAGCAGCGCAGCTTCGACCGCGTCAAAGTCCGCTGGTGCGCCGTTGTTACCGTGTACGAGCACGACGATGTGACGCGGGAGGTACATGCGGCCAGGGTCGTTGCTCTCGAGCGGCGGCGGCGGGTGGGCCGCAGTGGGCGAGAGCACGGCGCCAGCCGGCACAGACGGCGACGCTGGCAAGAGCGACGGCGAGCCGGGCGGAGATGCAGCGTCGCTCATGGATGCTGCCAGTATGTGACTTGTGCTGATTGCTGCTGTTCTTGGGCGACGGGATGTTTTCCAAAGTTGAACCACCAAGTGTGCCGGCTGAAATGGTACATGTACCGGTTGTATTGGTACCTGGATGGGTACATTGGTAGACAGAGCTGTCTCTTGCGTTCAGTATGTGCGAGATCATGGCGATCATCCAGTTGTCGTGGTTCACATTTTAATTTCACCTTTATATCAGTCATTTATCTGTTTATCTGGCGTATGTCATCCAGTTGGACAATTACTAACCTTACTAGACTCTCGTAACTAATCAATATACCTATTATCAAAGGCATGCTTTTATCACAGCTGACTGACCAACTCACCTCACTTGCCAACCTGCAGACCAGAGGAGCTCTCGAACTTCGACGTGCTTGGCGCCACGTCGAGCTCGTCGCCATGGCAGACGACAGCACGCAGGTGAACCTGCTGCTCGGTGTGATCGCATGCGCTGTCTTCCTCGTCTTCTGCCTCCTCATTCTCTGCGCGCGCCAGTGCCGCGGCCTCGGCGCTTCGGACGACGACGCACTCTACGGCTACAGCATCGACATGATCGACGGCCGGAACCTGCTGCTGCGCGCTGACCTCGCTGACACTGCGCTAGAAGACGGCAAGAGCGAGTGGCAGTGCGTCGTGTGCATCCATTTAAACCACCCCGACCACGACAAGTGCGCGCTCTGTGGCGCTTCCGCCGACGCCTCGCTCCTCAACGGCTCACTGCTCGCAGCGACCAACAACCTCTCAGTACTCCAGGCTCCGACTGTCGCAGCGACAGGCCGGGGCGCTGCAAACAGCACAGTGCTACTTGCAGACGCTGCACAGGCGTTTGCGAACGACATTCCCATGCTCCGGAGCTCGTCCGGCGCCGGCACGGCGAGTACCGCGGCTCATCTCCTGCAGATTGACAGTATCGACCTCGTCGGCGGCGCTCGTCAGCGTGCACTCCGGTACCGCCGGCTGAACCAGATGCAGCTCACGCAGAAACAGCGCGGGGCGAGTCGGCGCCGGCTCTGGCAGCGCGTGTCTCTCCCGAACGGCGCGTTCGTGTGGGTCCGAACCGCCCACGCAGCACCGGTTCTCCTCCGGACTGCCACGTCCACCGCCACAGACCAGTCGCTGCTCGCGAAGCTGCGCAACAACACGTTCTTGGCCAAGAACCCGCACGCGAACGTACTGCGTGGGACTGTCGCGGAGCAGCTCCACCGGAAGAACGCAGCGACCATGGGCTTCTTCACAGAGCTCGGGGACGACGGCGCTGTCGCGTGGCGCAAGACCGACACGATCGTGACCGTCGCAGACGAGACGACTGCGAACCACGACCACCAGTCTGCGCTGGACTTGGAAGGGCTCATGTCGATGCCGTTCCGGGACAAGAAGCGGTGGCTGCTCAAGAAAGTCGCGAGTGTTACGACGCCGTACACCGAGTCGCTCCACCGCGTGACGGTGCGTCGCGAGTCGCTCTTGGAGGACTCGGTCGTCGCTCTCGGCGGCTTCCTCTCGTCCACGCAGCGCCAGCAGCACATTAACATTGCGTTCGTGAACGAACCGGCGCTCGACGCTGGTGGCGTCCTCCGCGAGTGGTTCAGTCTCGTCTGCCGCGAGCTCTTTAGCGCGGAGCGTGGGCTCTTTACGACCACACACGCGGAGAACATGAGCTACTGGATCAACCCGACACCGTCTGCGAACGACGATGAGCGGCTCCGGTACTACACGTTCGCAGGTCGGCTTGTTGGGAAAGCGATCGTTGAAGGGCTCGTGTTTGAAGCGACCATGGCGCTCCCGCTCCTCAAGCACTTTCTCGGCGTCCCGATCACGTTCTCAGACCTCGAGTTCCTCGACGAAGAGCTCTACCGAAGCGCCGTGTGGATCCGCGACAACGACAACGTCGACGCGCTCTGTGTCACGTTCAGTGTCCAGACTGCGGACGGTGCGGTCGTGGACTTGAAAGAGAACGGCGCAGAGATTGACGTGACGGACGAGAACAAGCTCGAGTACCTCGGCCTCATGCTCCGGTACCGGATGCTCGGGTCGGTCGCCAAGCCGCTCGCAGCGCTGCTGAAAGGGCTCTACGAGATCGTCCCAAAGAGCATGCTGAGCGTGTTTGACTACCAAGAGCTCGACTTCTTCCTCTCTGGCTTGCCAGTGCTCAACGCGAAGGACTGGCAGCTCCACTCACGCGTGCTTCACTATGCTGCGGACGCGGACACGGCTGCGATCGAACAAGAGTTCCAAGTCGTCATGTGGTTCTGGGAAGCAGTCGAAGCGTTCTCAGACGAAGAACGCGCGCGTCTCCTCCAGTTCGCCACCGGCTCAGCTCGCGTCCCAGTCGAAGGCTTCAAAGCACTCACGAGCGCGAGCGGATACGTGCACCCGTTCAGCTTGCAGCTCGTGCCACGTGGGACGCCGCCGCTTGGGATGTGTCCACGTGCGCACACGTGCTTCAACCGGATCGACCTGCCCGTGTACGAGTCGAAGGAGGACCTCGTGACGTTCCTCACACTGGTGCGTTCTTCGTTGAGGCTGGGAAATGCCCAGTCGGAAGCCTTCGAGCTGTTGACTCATACTGTGGCTTGTGGTGTGTGGTGTGTTGTGTCCAGGTGATTCAAATGGAGATCACGGGCTTTGGCTTCGAGTAGCTGGCAGTTGTAAGTCACACACAGGACGAGCGGGCCGCTTATTTATACACACAGTTTGTATGTAGTTCGACGCTTGCGTGGCCCAGCTTGAGCTTGAGCTGGTGCGTCAGTCGAGAAGCGATGCGCACGAAGACGAAGAAGAAAGGGGGGAAGCGGAGTGGCGCAGCGAGTCGGAGCCGCAAAGGCTCAGTCTGTGACCTCTGCGCACACGACGACGAGACACCGTGTGGTGCGTCCTGTACGCGTGGGCTCGAGAACCCGCTTGTGACGAACGCGTTCAGCTTTGAGCGCCGCCGGCCGCACGTCACGGCGTTCTACTGCGCGTGCGCACAGCTGTATGGAGAGCTGCACCAGCTCACGCTGCTCCCAGCGACCGAGAGCTTCCAGGAGCAGCGTGTCGTCGAGGTTGGCTCAACGGTGCTCGCACGCTTCGAGCAGTTCTGGGACGAATCGACGCCTTCTAACAGCAAACTGGACGACGAAGAGGAGGCCGTCATGACTCTCCCACCGCTCTGTCCATTCGTGATGATGTTGTCGATCGTGATGCCGTCTCTGCGCAAGTTGATCGCGTGGATCGCACAGACAAAGAGCGTATGGAGCGGTGCAGCGGGCACTGTCGGCGCTCCTAGCGCCAGTGGAAGCAGTACGAGCAGCAGTAGAGCTGCCGCATCGTCCCAAGCAGCTAGGCCAGCGACGAACGCGTTCCTCACACTCATTGCGCTCCACGACGTCGTGACAAACGTGACTGTCGAGTGCGAGAAGCTGTCGCGGTTGATTGAGCTGAACGAAGGCGCAGATGAGGAGCCAGTGTATGTGCGTCCAAAGCCCACAGCAGCTGTTGGAGCGGTGCCAGCGAGAAGCGGGACGCCGCCGCCTGCGGAGCTGCGGGCGGGACCGAGTTCGACGCGGATCCCGCAGGTCAAGAAGATCTCGCTCGAGTTTGACGAGGTCTTTGCCGAGACCAAGTGTGTGCTCGCAGAGCTGACCGAGTCGATCTTAGAAGCGACCGAGACGGTGCGTGCGGTCGTGTGCCGCGCTTTGTCACTCCCAATGTCTGATAAGATGGGTTGGTTGCTCTGCTCATTCATTAGAGCGCTAGTCGCCTCTGCCGTCCCGTCTTGTCGAAAGACGCCTCTAAGTCGAGGGGATCCGTCGTACGTGTGTGTATCGTACGGCAGCTCAGGGCTCGTCGTCACTGGATGAAAGCTCTCGTGAGTCACCACTCACACTCGTATCGCCTGCCTTGACTCTGCAGGCAGAGTGCATGGAGCTCTTGGTGCTGCAGCTTCTGGACCCGATCCGAAAGCGCGCTGTCGAGAGCCCGTCTCCATCACGACTGTACCTCCTCCCACGGATCCTCGAGCGGTGCATCAGCGTCGCAATGGAGTGAGTGGGTGCTCGCTCTGTTGTGTTCACTTCGATCGATCTTCACCTGGACCTAACGGATGGCTGATGCTGTTGCGTGTCTGCACATAGCGAGTTTGTGCTCGACAATGTCAAGATGAATGAGATCCTCGCAGCCCAGTTCGAGAAGGGCGTCGCATTGCTGCGCTCGTGGAGCCTCGCGTGCGAGTGCGAGTACAGCAGCTTCCCGAGGAAGACGCGTCTGTCGTCGGCGTCGATCGTGCACTGCAGCTCTGAGTCACAGCTCGCGACTGTGAAAGCTGCCGAGGACGCAGCGTCAGCATCTGCATCACTGCTGGTTGCGTCTAGCGCGCGTAGTCTGCTGGCGGTGCGTTCACTCGACGAAGCGCCAGCAGCAGTGCGACTCCAGCTCGTGAATGTCGACGGCTTCAAGCGGCTCGAGAGCGTGCTGAGCGCGTGGCTGCGCGTGTCGACAAAGCAGAGTGAGGAAGTGCTCTCAGCGCGCTCCCGCATGCGGGCGAACCTGGGCGGGCTGCGCTCGACGATCGCGCGCTCGATCTCGGCAAAGAACCACTGATCATCGTCAGAAGCAATAGCAAATGGCTACATTTTAGTCGTTTGTCACTGGATGAATTTGAACTTTACATCACTAAGTACGGTATCCGGACGCACTTTATCGCATTGATTCAGTACTGGTCTACTACCAGCCGATTTAGTTCCCGCACAAATCGCTTTTCGTCACGAAAAAGGTCGCAATTGAGCAAGAGGAGGATGGCATCGGACGACCAGCAGCAGCACGCGCTCCAGACCGCGTGGAGCGTCTGGGAGCAGCGCGAACTCGGGAAAGGGATGGCGTACGCCGACAAGCTCTTCAAGCTCTGCACTTTCCGCACGGTCGAGGAGTTCTGGTCGTACTGGAACAACATTCCCAAGCCCAGGTGCGTGCGTTTACGGGGATATGTGCATGTGTGGAGGGGGTCACAGTCCATGCGACCCACCCACCCGTGGGCTTTCTGTTAGCGTCAGTCTGTATCATGCACTGGGCTTGTTGGTGCTGACGCGAGACTGCGCCTGTCGCTTGGTAGCCAAGTGCTCTTTGACGGGTTCACGAAGAAGAAGTTTGCGGACCGCACGGTCGAGTCCTTTGCAGTCTTTAAAGACGGCATCACCCCCGAGTGGGAGGACCCGGAGAACAAACGCGGCGGCGAGTGGTCCATCCGGCAAGGTGCGTCATGTGTGCAGTCATGTAGTGTGGTCGAAGGAGCCTCGTTCGTGGTGTCAGGTCTGAAAAGAAGGCGTCACGTACGTTTATGCTGCTGTTTGTATGCAGAGATTGGTCCGGAAGCGCTCGACGAGTATTGGGACAAGCTAGTGCTAGGCGCGATTGGTGAGACGATCGACACGGGGGACGAGATCACGGGCGTGCGCGTGATCCACAAGGTGCGGCGCCGTACTAACGAAGAGAGAGGGAAGGGAGGGGTCGTTGTTTTCGTGGGTGTCGTTACTCTGCAGTGGTGCTGACTGTATTGTCGTCACTGTCGCCCTCCGCCTCATGTAATGCCCAACGAGCAGAACAAGCGCGACAAGAAGAACGAGACGGGCAACAACTACCGGTTTGAGATCTGGCTCCGCACGCCGGACCGCGGACGCGCAGACGAGATCCGCTCGCTTGTGCTCTCGTGTATCAACACTGGCAACACGGGGCAGCAGTGGGTCGCACGCGAGCTCGTGCACAAGACGCACTAGACGGAAGCACGGAGAGCGGAGACGAGCAGCAGCAGGGAGCGACAGCAGCGTGTCCAGGCGAGAAGCGACTCCCATGCCTGCCTTTGATCGTGACAAGAGCGTGTACTGAAACAAGCAAGCGACCAATCTGATTCTGTCTCCTCCAGTGATTATTTTGTCAACCAATTACAATTCTGGATTTCGACCGCCATGTCGATGTGGAAGCAGCTCTTTGCTGAGGCGCCGCCGGGCGCCGTGGAGTGCGTCGACCTGTCTTTCTATGTGTGTGTGGCTGTTAATACGGCTGAGCGCATCACTTACTCATGGTTGCTGCGCCAGGCAGCTGCTGTCGCCCAAGCGCAAGCTCTACTACGCGGCTGTCGCGTTCCTTCCAGGCACGCTGCTCGCGCTCTTCTTGAGCTCAGTGAAGCGTGACATGGACCGCGAGGACGAGGCGCTGCGACTGCAGCACGTGGCCGAGGAGATGCGCGAAGAGGTTGAGCGCGAGCAGAAGGACTTGCTGCTCTTGAACATGATCCAAGACGTGCGCTCGCGTCTCCAAGCGCTCGAGAAAGACGTGGCCGACAAGCAGCTTGCACAGCAAGTGCCACCTTCTAAAGCGGCAGTAGACACGCAAGCACCCACGGCCGTGGCCGACTGGGAGAAACAGAAAGCGGTGTTCCTGCTGAGCTCAGCACAGAGCGCAAAGCCGGCGGCCGCTGAAGCTCAGAGCGGCATCAACTCGCGCATCCAGCAGCGCGAGCGCGACATGGTACGCGACGACGTGCGCGCGTTCAAAGCTGCGAGAGCGACCAGCGATGCACCCAAGAGCTAGAGACCATCTGCTTCCCTTTCTTCCCTTCTTCAAGTGCGCTGTGTGAGGTGGTGTATGCATTCATTCGCCCTTCTCTCCCCAACACCACCGCCAGAGTGTCTCTCGTCCTCTCCCTCTCTCTCCTCACTCAAGCCCAAAGCCAACGATCTCCATCTGCGACACCATCGTGAGGTACGTCTCCATCTCCTCCATCGTGCGGTAGAGCGGGAGGTCGAGCCGGTTGAAGCACGTGTGGGCCTTCGGGAAGAGCCCGGACGCGTCATTGCCACGCGCCACAAGCTGGACTGTGAACGGGTGGATGATCCCACTTGAGCTCATGAGGCCTTTGAAGCCCTCGACTGGCACGCGACTCGTGCCAGTAGCGAACTGCAGCAGCCGCGCACGCTCTTCAGGCGTGAAGCTCTCGAGTACGAGCCAGAGCCACGCGACAACCGCGTCCTGCGCGTCCTCCGGCACGTCCGTGCGGCGGCGGCTTTCGTCGTCAGCGAGGTACCGTACGCGCGTGTTCGCTTTCCAGTCGGCCATGTCGATCGTTGGGATGCCGCAGAGCAGGAGCTCGAGCTCTTGGTAGTCAAACACCGAGAGCAGCCCCTTCGGCACGACGTCGTAGAGACCGCTCAAGAACTCTTGGAGCTGCTCTGAGATGCTCTCGAGCATGCGGAACTCGAGCACTCGACGCAAGTACTCGTGCTTGTTTGCGTCCGTGACGTCGACGTCGCGGCCGTTCTCAACCAAGTCCACTTCTGTGCCGTTCTCGAGCAGGATACTGAACGTGAGACAGAGGCTCTCGACGTTTGCGTTCGTCTTGAGCCACTTGCTGTTGCGGTGGAGGTCTTCGTCGAGGAACTGCAGGTCTGAGAACGAGATGGGGATCCCCAAGACGTGCTTGAGCAACGGGAGCGCCAAGTGGACGTCGAGCACGAGCCCTTCAAAGAGCGCTTTGCCGACCAAGACACCGGCGAGCCGAAAGTACTGCAAGTGTCGCGGGTTCTTCTCGCCCGAGAGCGGGTCGATCCAGTAGCTCGTGTCTTCGCCTTTCGTCGCCACGAAGAGCCCCATGGACTCGCTAAAGAGCTCTTTGCACACGAGGCCGAACCACTCGCGCAGCAAGCCCCCGGCATCGATGCCTGGCTCGCCTGCGAACGTGATCTTGAGGTACGTGTGCAGCGACTCGGGCGACGCTGCTGTCAGGCGCACAAGCGTCTCGTCCAAAATGTTCTCGCGCGTCACCGCTGATTGACGAATCAGATAGAAATTGGCAGGCGACACAGTGAGTCAGTGAGTAGTCAGTCAGTTAATCAATTAATCAATGAGAGTCAGTAAGAGTCAGCAGCATATTGTACTGTACCAAGTTTCGAGACGGCTTTCGTCACGGGCGTCGCAATGTGCGAGAGGTGGACGAGGAACCACTGCTTCTTGACACGGAAGTCCATGGCCATGATGCCCTGTACGTGGATGGATGCAGAGGGAGTCCTGTGAGCACTCCTACGTCTCGTATAGAAAGAGAGACCACGAGCAGCAGAACGCACCTCAAAGTCAATCTTCTCGCCCTTGTGCTTCTCGTCTTGCACCTTACTGAACGACTCCATGTCGATCGCGACTGGCTCCATGGCAAGCACCGTAGTAGTACAGTGAGACAGACCGCTTGTCCGTCACCAAAGGTACAAAGACACACACGCACCGTCCTCCGCCTTCTTCCACACGAGCCGGCCGAGGTCGTCGTACTGCCACACAAAGCCCTGCGAGCGCAGGTTGTGGTAGTCGGCAATGCTCTCGAGCGGACCGGGGAGCTGCGACACAGCGCTGCCAGTGACCAGCACCGTGCTGTTCTCTGGCAGCGTTGTGTCGTGAACCGCGTCCGCGTCCGTGGTGTTCTGGCGCACCCAGTGGAACTTGCCGTCCGCGTCGAGCTTGCGCTCCCAGAGCCGGCGGCGGATCGCTCCACGCTGGCGCTGTGACAGGTCTTTGCGCAGCGAGAGCGAGTTCATGCGACGCTTAAAGAGCGCACGCTGACGCGCACGCTGGTCCTCTTCGATCGCGGCGGGCTCGTCCCCGCCGAGCAGCGTCCCGGAGCTCTGGAGCCGCGTGAGGCGGCGTGCAGACATGAGGAACCCGGCGCTCGTGCCGCACATAACGCACGCACTGCGCCCAGCGCCGTTCGAGTACGCGCACACGACGCACTGCCAGCCGTCCGGGTCTTCGCCGCCGTTTTCAAGCAGCGTGTTCTCGAGCTGGTCGCGCCGCAAGAGTCCGTCGAGCAGTGAGCCGGGCGGCCCGTCGTCGCCGTCGCCGCGCTTGCAGCAGCAGTAGAACATCGTGCCGAGCGCAACGACGAACGCGACGCCGAGCCCGACCGCAAGCCATGTCACAGCGGTCACGAGGTCGTCTGAATCCGACATGCCGTGTCCAAGTGTGGAGACGAGCGCGGCGAACAAGTGCCCGACGTGATCCTCAAAACGGCGCTGGCTCGCGGTCCTTTGCAGGTTTACAATTCAGAGTAACTGTCGTTTTGCATTGGGAGCCTGCAAATAGTTATGAAATTGTGAGTGCGTTTCTCAAGTCGTGCCCATGATTCATCAAATAACTTGATCGTTGAATGGTTCAGTCTAGGTACGAACCTGCTGAAGAGTGAAGACCTGCTGAAAACGATTGGTTTACGAAGCTGGTACATATGTATCGAGAACATAATATTCAAGCATGTATTGTGCTTTGCAATGTACATTTCGACACATCCAAGATATTTTCAGTATTGAATTAATTCCTGATCTCTCTCAATTTTTTAGCCCCCATAAAATTTTACGTACCCATGTTCTGATTTTAGCTAGAACTCCCTGGATTTACTGGCCTTGTGAAGTGTCGCAAGCATGTCACACCTCTCGTGTCGCTGTCATGTGGCACATTCACCAGTGTCGTTGTTTTCTTCTGTCACTAACTCACAGTTTGTTTCAGTCCAAAACATGAGTTTGATTTAGCTCAGCAGCTCACTTCCAAGTTGTTTGCTTTCGAGCGCAACCCACTCACTCCCCCAATACCCCACCCACCCACCCGCCAGACATGCCCGTGCTCTTCGTGTCAGTGCGGCGTGCGACCGACCTCGCAGCCAGCGACTTTAGCTTCCGTGGCGCAAAGAGCGACCCGTACGTAACTGTCACGGTCGGCGGCCAGGAGCACAAGACCGATTGTATCAAAAATGAGCTCAACCCCGTGTGGAGACCACCCGAGCAGTACCGTTTCGACGTCGACGACTTGAACCATGCGATCCTTGGTGTCAAGGTCTTTGACTACGACGCACTTAACCGCGACGACCTCCTTGGTGCGCTTGTGGTGCCACTTTCGCGGTTCGCGCACCTCACAAACCAGTCGTTCATTGAAGTCTTTTCGCTCGACGTCCCGGCCGAGTTTGCGAAACAAGACCGGCGCAGCACAATCGAGCTCGAACTGTGCTTGAAAACGGCCGACGATGGCGCCCAGACACTCTCGCTGTGGGAGAACGAGACGTGGTCGATTGGGAAAGGCTGGCTCGCGTGTGACGCGTCGGACCGGCAGCAGTGGAGCTCGGAAGACGATACGCGCTCGTCCGCGCACTTTAACACAGTCGCGCCAGCTGTGCCGCCGCACCTGGAAGGCGGCGGGTGGGAGTACAGCGCGCAGCGAGGCGATGCGCACGGGTGGGTCTACGCGCCGTCGTTCAGCGGACCGTGGACAGCGACGAAAGGCCGCATGAGCTTTGTGCGCCGCCGCTTGTGGGAGAACCACTGTACGCCCGTGCTGCAAGACGCGGGGAAACAGGGGTCCGTCATGTTTTAGCTCGACTGTAGACCCTCGACCGACGCTGTAGTATATAACGTGGTAGTAGAGCAGGTTTCCCAGGCTCTTGACGGACTTGGACTCAGTATCTCCGCCCCATTTGGTCAGCTTTGGCTCCGAGCCAGATAAGAAAGCCATGAGACCTGAGACTAGGATTGAAGTGGTTGACTACTGAGTGGTAGTCAATGGAGCTCTTCGCTCGTCTCGAAGCAGCACAAGAGAAACCTTCGCTTCTTCACTCAGTGCGCAAGTTGCAGCGCCTTCCTCACACATACACACACTCATGGACCCCTCAGCGTCGTTCACACACACACTTACAGTCACGCTCACGCATGCACGTAGCCTGCCGGTCGCCGACTACACTGGCACAAGCGACCCGTTCGTGCGCTTCCAGCTAGACGACGGACAGAATGCACGCAGCTCTGTGCGTCCCTCGACACTCGATCCCGTCTGGGACCCGCCCGAGCACTTTCAGTTCAAGCTCCGCGATCCAGAGCAGCAAGTTCTCGTCGTCGAACTCTTGGACCACGACTTCATCACACACGACGACCTCCTTGGATCGCTCCGGCTCCCGCTCCGGCCTTTTCTCCACGCTACACCAGCCAATGGCGAGCGCAGAGGACGCGAAGCAAAGGTCCAGCCGCTGCCGCTACCCTCTCTGTCCGCTCCACCGCTGTCGCCGTCACTGAAAGTCCCACTCTCGGACAGCTACACGCTCACGGTTCCCGCGACTCTCGTGAGCGCAACATCCCCGCCCAGCACCGTCTTCCTCCGCATCGCCGTCGTGCCACTCGACGCGTTGTCCGACGTGCGGCTCGAAGTGTATGAGAACGAGTACTGGAGCCTCGGCTTGGGCTGGAGCTCCGACGAGAGCGTTCTTGTCGCGCATCGGCGCCGCTGGAGCTCCGAGGACGGCGCGACGTCATCCGACGCCTTTGACAAAGTCGCAGCGAAAGTACCGTTCGGCTTTGAGAGCTCTGGCTGGAGCTTCTACGTCGGCAGGGGCGACCGCGACGGGTGGCTGTACGCAACCACGTTCGCTGGGCCGTGGTACCCGGACAGTACGCCGACGACGCTCGCACGGCGTCGCAAGTGGGAGAACGTTTGTCGCCAGTCGTCGCTCTCTGAGAGGCGTAGTAGTCTCCAGTTCTAAGTCAGTCCCACAAGGAGAGGCCGACACTGGACTGGACTGGTTAGACTCGTGCAACCACCACTTTGCATTGGTCAAACTGATCCTCCTACACACACGCACACTGAGCGCTTCTTGAATGGCCGATCTGTCGACACAAGCGGCTGGAGAGCACCAGGACTCATCCACGGAAGCGGGATCGCCACCGCCAGTACGCTCAGCAACGAACCCGAACGCTCTGCGACTCGCGTGGACGTTTGGGTTCAACAAAGACCTCGTGAATGGCGTGCACAACCTCTCGACCGACCGACGCCGTGCGCTCTTCTACACGTCAGCGCACTCGGGCGTGATCTACGACTACGCGAAGCGACAGCAGACGCTGCTCCAGGGCCACTGCCACCCGATCAGCTGCTGCGTCGTGAGCGAAGACAAGCGCTGGATCGTCACGGCTGATACCGGCGACGAGTCGATGATCGTCGTCTGGGACTCAGCGACCGGGAGTCCGATCAAGACGCTCTTCCAGCCGCATGCGTGGGGCGTCCAAGCGATCGACATGTCGCCCGACGCGCTCTTCCTCGTCACGCTCAGCGCAATCGATGCGACAGGAGACACGCTCACACAGCCGCGAACAACCAAGTCGCAGCACCCGCGGTTCCGTCAAGAACTCTCCGTGTGGGAGTGGACAGCAGCGGCGACCGGCCCGACTGCGACGGCGCTGTACACGTCTGTGGTCGCAACCGAGGACGTGCAGCACGCCGTGCGCTTCAACACGTACGACGTGCGGGAGATCGTGACGAACGGCAAGCAGCGCGTGATCTTTTGGAACTGGCAGGAGCAGCGGCTGCTCTTCTACTCGCCGTCCCTGTCCCAACGCGACTTCCGCCAAGTGGTCGGGGACTTCACCATGTCGATTTTTGTCCCGGACTCGAAGCAAGCGCTCACAGGCACGGAGGACGGCGACCTCGTGCTCTGGGACGCCGTGCACGGCGACGACGAAGACGAACTGAACTCGTCTACGCTGCTGCACCCCACTGGCGGCGGTGGACGCAGCAGCCAGAGTCGCTTCCCGGACCGGAAAGCTGTCAAGATCGTGCGGCTCACTGGAGGCAGCGATCAGCTCCAGAAGAAAGTCGCGCTCAGCTTCCTCGCGGACATGGACGGCTACCTCGTGCTTGGCAGCAGCGACGGCGCCGTGCGCTTCTACGACTTTGACTTCCGGCTCGTCGCGTGGTTTGAAGACATGAACGCTGGTCCTGTCACGTCTGTCTCGTTCGCGTCAACCCCTGACGACGCGCTCGAGTCGAACCGGGATGCTCAGCAGCCTCAGCAGCAACAGCAGCTAGGCGGACGAAGAGCGCAGGCTCTCGCCGACACCGACGAGCGGTTCGACGTGCCCGAGTTCGTTGTCGGCACTGCGTCTGCGTTCATTGTTGGCATGACGTCGGCGCTCTTTGCAGAGTACGAGCCAGACAAGCGGCGTGGGACGCTCCTCATGCAAGGCATCCACGATGCGATCCACGGCCTCGCTGCCCACCCACTGTACACGCAGCTCGCACTCAGCTCGTACTCGGGTGTGCTCCAGCTCTGGGACTACAGCTCAAAGCGTCTCGTGATGATGCGCAAGTTCGACCCCGAGAAGCTCCGGCCCCAGTGCTTGGCGTTCGCGCCGGACGGGAAGAAGCTCTTTGTCGGCTTCACGAGCGGTGCGATCAAGATCCTCCACGCCCAGAAGCTCGACGACCTCGCCGCCGGCGTCCTCCGGTTCGCGAAAGTCGCAGTCACAGACATTCGCGTGAGCCACGACTCGAGCCTCTTTGTCGCCGTCGACGCAAACTTGTACTTGGGCATGTGGCGCGCAGCGAGCAGCGGAGACGACGGCGCGGACTGGACGTACATTGGCCGCTGCCGTGCGCACTCGCGTCCAATCACAGGGCTCGAGTTCTCACGCGCGAGCGACGGGACGCCGCTGCTTGTGAGCGTCAGCGAAGACAAGACACTGGTCGAGTACTGCCTCGCACGCTCGAGCGTCGTGGATGGGATCGTCCTCACGCAGTCGCCAGTGCGAATCGAACAGGGCGGGATGCCAACTGCGTGCTGTTGGCATCCCGAGACGAAAGCGCTCCAGGAAGACCTCTTGCTCGTCGCGACGGACGAGTACAAGATCAAACTGTGGAACGCGAGCAACAAGACGTGCCGCAAGACGACACTCGGTCCGTCGTACGGCGGTCCAATCAACCGCCTCGTGCCGATCCCTTTGCGGCGTCCGACAGCGTCCGGAGAGCGCTACTGCGCCTACAGTACGCACGAGAAGGTCGTGGGGCTGCTCAAGCTCCCACTGGACGGGAACCCGCACAAGACCATGGGACTCATTGCCCACCCAGGCGAGATCAGCAATATTGACATGTCGTTCGACGGCGCCTTCCTCATCACAGCAGGCGGCAGCGACATGGTTGTCAACATGTGGGAGGTCGACACGGACCAGCTGGACGTTGCCGAAGCGAGAGGCGGGGACAGCGAGGCGACTAGCGGCCGTTGTGACGAGGACGCCGACCTGGTGCCGTACTTGGCCCTCCTCGAAGGCGGTCGCGACGGTGCGTTCTACCATGAGATTGTCGACTACTTCTACCTCGCTCAGCTCCGCGTCCAGGGCGAGAACGCGACTGCGAGCCGGGAGATCACAGCGACGATCCCACTGGCGGAGATCCCGAACGTCATGCGTGCGCTCGGGTTCTACCCGACAAACGACGAGATCCAGCACATAGTGAGCGAGGTCAAGTACGCACGCTTCACCGAGACGACGCAGGCCGTGCACACAGTCAACCTCAAGGACCTCATCAAGCTGTACGTGAACCACCGGCCTGTCTTTGGCATTGGCAAAGCGCAGATCGAGCACGCGTTTGCAGTGCTCGGTGCGCACCCGACAGTGCGCTGGGACGTGCTGGAGAAGCGGCTGTTATATTCCGGCGAAGCGATGAGCGCAGACGAACTGCGCAGCTGTCTAAGTGCGCTCCTTGTCGCAGACGACGACAGCAACAGTCACGTGTCTGTGGATGCGCAGTACACGGCACTGAGCTTCGCAGACAAGGTCCTGGGCTTCGATGACTACGAGGCAGTGGAGAGTGGTGGTGAAGCCGAGCTTGAGCGTTAGCTGCCAATAGCATTCATTGCAGTGAGAAGGTGGGAAGAGTGGGAAGAGGAGGACAGGAGGACAGCTTGGATATACTATGAGTGGTTGAGTGGGGACTTCCTCATCTGCACTCTCGTCGCTGGCTCAGCGCTTCACGTCATGATCTGGTAGTGGCTTCCGCTGGAGCACTCGTCGTCGGTCTGGAAGTGCTCGTCGTCGTCGTCGCGACTTCGCTGGCTATTGGCCGAGAGCCGCGTCACACGGTATGTCAGACTCCGCAGATCGTCCAACAGCGACGTGCGAGTCGTCGGCTCGCCTGACAACGACGATCGCTTGCGCCACCCGAGCTCCACTGCGTTCTCGCTCGCTGCGTGCTCGATCGACTCGTTTAGGACGAGCTCAGTCAGCTTCGCATTCAGCTTGCGGAGGAAGTACGCTGAGTCCATGGTGCGCTCGCCAGTGGGATCCTGCCGCGACGAAGGCGAGGGTGGCAGTGACAACACGACGTCGGGTGTGCAAATGTCCACGTACGCGTGTCTTTCACCGCCTCCAGCTGTTGGCCGCGTTAGTGTGTGGCGCAACTCCGTATCAAGCGGCTTCGTTGGCTGTTGGGCGTCTGTAGACTCGTTCGCGATCTCCTGGATCTGAAAGTCGAACGCCTTGACGAGCGTCGTGAGGAACTCGTTCAGCACGTCGCGCGCAGTGGCTTCGCGCCGTGAAATCTCCCTGTTAAGGAGCGATCTCCGCTCGCTTTGGAACATGGCGAGTGTGGTTGCAGAAGAGTGGTTGCTACTGGAGCTCGGCTCCAGTGAAGTGAGGGCTCTCCGTGGTGTTGACCTGTCTGGTGAGAAAGACAAGAAGCGTTGTGTATGTGGGGAGGGCGATGGGAGAGGACGCGACGGAGTGTAGAGAGAGTGAGCGAGTGAGAGCCCTTGGCCATGTGATACTGTGCAGGTGTTGCACAAAGCGTAGCCATGTTTGAAAATTGGAGGTCTCCTCACTACAGTACAGCGTTGGCATGTCTTCGCTTCTCGCTCGAGCCACAGCTGGAGCTCCTGGCTCTCGTATCCCCATCGTCATGGTGTCGTCGCCATGGCTGCTTGTCAAGTCAGCCAGGCCTTTCTCGACCTCCCACCTCACTCAACACTCCTCATTCCGACAGTGACCACGCATCTTGCGTGCAGCTTGAGTTTCACAGCCTCGTGCGTGGCAACGCAATCGCCAAAGACAATGCCGGACGCGTTCTGCCGTTGGGTCCCGCTCGCCCGTGTGGTTGTACTCCTCAATGCTTGCTATGTCGGTATTACGACGGCAGCACTTCAAGACCATCGCTACCTTCTTCTCCAGCAGCTACTCACGAATCTCACAGGGTACGAGTTCTTCGCACGCGAGACACTGCGTTTGGTGCTTCCAGTTCCCTACTCATTCGCAATGCTGCTGTATACAGATCCCAAGACGCCATCAGCAGCAGCGCGTGGACGCAGCTTGAGACTGGTCTCCGTGATCCCGAGACGATCGCTTCGCTGCCATTCGTCCAAGCGCTGCATTCGTACGAGCGCAGCGAACTCTTCCTCCAACTCGCGCTTGTGCGCTTGTTTGATGACGGCCCGTCGGCTCCGAACGCCTCGATCGCGACGCCGCTGCTGCATGCGAGCGCTGACAGGTTCGGCAACCCAACTGCGCAGTTCTTTCTCGGTGCGCTGGCTGCTCGAGGCAGCAGCTCGAGTGACGACAGACGCGGTCGAGCCGCTTCAAGCGTGCTCTACTATCAATTTGCTGCTCGCAGCGGCTCTGCCGCAGCGTCCATGGCGCTCGGCTACCGCTCGCTCTACGGCTACGGCATCCCCAAGTCGTGCGAGAATGCGCTGCAGCACTATAAGTTCGCAGCGGATCGAGTCGTGCAGGTCCATAGCGAGGCCCGTCCAGTCCACGTCTTCTCTGTCTCAGCGCCAGTTCGCTTGAGTGACAACGCGGGCAAGCGCCACCGACCGGCTCATCCACAAGACGACGCCCAACGCGTCGAGTACTTGCGCAACCGGGCGGTTGGGTCGTCTGATCCACAGCTACTGGAGAAAGCCGCGGCCATCGTGCTCTTCAGCGACGTGCTGTCCGTCAGTCCAATGAACGAGCAGCACGAACGTGTTCTCGAAGCCACAGCACAGCTCCAGCGCGCGGCCAATCTCGGGAGCTTCTCTGCGAAAGCGCTGCTCGGCCACGTGTTCGCGTACGGACTCGGCGGCACTCGAGACGTGACAGAGGCAATCCGGCTTTACCAGGAGGCTCTCAACGACTCCGCTGCCGTGAATACGACAAGCGCCGAGGCGGCGAACGGGCTCGGGCTCGTCTACTTACACGGCCTCGCAGGCACCAGCGTCGACTACGAGCGTGCAATGCAGCTGTTCAAGCTCTCGGCCCGCTCGGGCCACGCTGACGGTGTCTACAACACTGGCGTGCTCCTGTCCAAGGCAAATCCGCGACTTGCACGCCAGTACTTTGACGCTGCAGCTGACGTGGGGCACCTCAAAGCGCAGTTTGAGCTTGCGAGGCTGGCGGAGAAAGAGCACTTTCATAACGCAAAACGGTCGAGTGATGCAGCGATGGCTTGTGAGGACATCGTCAAGCGATACAAGACGGTCGCAGAGAACTCAGACGATGGGCGCGAGCTGCTGCAGCGTGCCGCTGAACGCTACTTCTTTGCGAACGATAGAGAGGACGCACTGAAGCTGTACTTGCTCGCGGCGGAGATAGGGTACGAGATCGCAGAGAGCAACGCTGCATGGCTCATTGAGCGAAGCCAGTACCAAGACACGACGCAGTCTGCGAGCGCCAGTCAGCTCTACCGCGAGCTCGTGCTCCGAGGCGTATCGCAAGACAGTGCGGACGCGTACGTCCGATACGGTGACCTGCTCTTCCGGGCCGGTGACTTTGCGCTCGCAGTGGTCCAGTACGAGCTCGCAATCTCTGCCAGCCACAGCAAGCACGGCCAAGCGTTGTTCAGCATCGGTTTTATGTACGAACACGGACTCGGTGTGCCCGCGCAGTCTCGAGAGAAGGCGGCGGAGTACTACGAGCTAGCTGGGAGTGCAGAGCCTGTACTGAAGCAGGTGATGTATGTACTTCAACTCAAGCTTCGCGTCCAAGCGTTCGTGCGCTCGTTCGTGGAGCAGGCAGTCGGTGGTTGGCGACGCACACGCAGGTGGATCTCGGGTGAGATCGCTCGACTACGAACGGAACAAGGAGACGCGGTGGTTGACCTTGGTCCAAGCTCTCCTGACAGCTTGACCCTGTCTCTGACTCCTCCACTGAGGGATCAAGGGGGGTCATCAGTCCCTGACCGCGTCACGTTCGCCTCTGCGTTACGCTTCACACGCGACTCGCGACTTCGTGTGAACGCTCGCGAGCTTCTGGCCTCCCAGCCACTGACTGTCGAGACGTGGATCCACATTGAGCGACAAGCCACCGCAGTGACGACCATGGTGCTGCTCGATCTCCAAGACGCGTTCACGCTCGAGCTCGCTCGTCAAAGCTCAAGCCACGATTCGTACGGTACCAGCGCGTGGGTGCTGCAAGTGCGCACCGTCTCTGTGCTGTTTGTGTTTGCCGAAGCTCCATTGGCGGACTGTGAGTGGCACCACATTGCCGTGACGATCGCATCCGACGCCTCTAGCGTGGGTAGCGAGCTCGTGCTCTCGCTCTTCGTGAACGGCGAGCTGAAGCAACGGCTAAGCTTCCACGGCCACCACCGCGACGTGTCGGCTGGTCCAACGCCAGTTCTTTCGATTGGAAGCAGCCTTACGCGCTCAACAGCCTCGTCGTTCGCTGGCAGTCTGATGCACGTGCGCATCTGGAGTGCTGCTATCTTGTCCGCCTCAACTGTGCGCACACTCATGACGACGCAACAGCACAACGTGATTGGCAACGCTAACCTGGCGTTCGAGATCCACTCCGACGTTCGAGGTGGCAGATCAGAGACGCGAGTGGGCGACACTGTCTCTTCACTGCACGCTTCGTCCGACATCTTCAGCTCGACTGCAGTGGACCTGGAGATGGTGCCGTTCCCACCAACGTCAGCCTACGCCAGCAAGTGCAAGGCCACAGAAGACGACCTGATGTAGGAAGCACTACAACACAACTTCCACGTTGTCGTCCGACCGTACGCAACACTGTGTTCGTCACGACACTCCGCAAATTCACAGTTAGACGTGTGCTGATGCGGCTCTAGAGACAAACTTGGTCCACGCACTCCGCGCAAACACTCCAGATCCAGTCCGACTCGACGGTGCCGAGGGATGGTCTCCAGTCGGCCGAGGACTCGCGACGCTATGTGCGACAGCGAGCTTGCGTGGTGGCGCGTGTCGAACTCCAGTTCGCCGATTCCGAATCGTTTCAAAGAGCGACGGCGTGCGAGGCAACTGTCTGTCGAATCGGTAACAGCGCTGGTAGAGAGTCTCCGTCACGTTGATGCCCGTCCGTCGTCTCCGTGATGTCTCTGTCGTTGCTGCGAACGGTGAGTCTGGCGTGAGCACGACCGGGTCGAACTCTTCGTCGCAGGTGTCGTCGCCAGTGGAATATACTGACAGCGTTTGAGGCGAGCGAGCCTCAAGCTCGTCTTCCTCCAAGCCACACTCACAGCACGGGTCAAGTCGTCGACCAGTCCATTCTCCAGACGCAAACTCGCCCAGCGTGCGCGCTTCGATCGCAGCAATGTCGTCAACCAGCTCGCTTCCCACGATTCGCAAGCAGAGTGGCGAGCCTAGGCTGTGCACTGCCACCGCTGGAGTCGCCACTGTGACTGGAGGAACTCGGTGCCCAAGCAACGCCCACTGCACTCCACTAAAGAACGGATGACGCTTGACGTCGCGAGCGCCACGACAGTGTCCGAGACGAGCTGTTGGGTCCTTTGTGAGCAATGCCCGTAAGAGATCCTTGCACTCGGTGCTCACTTTCGGCGTCGCTGGGAACGAGACACGACACTCGAGGATCGCTCGGAACTGGGACACTGGGTCAATGGCAGCCTCACTGGCCGATTGGAACGGCCCGACGCCATAGAGCACTTCGTACAGCAAGCACCCGAACGCCCACCAGTCCATGTCGGAGCTCTGCGGCTGCTGCAGGATCATCTCGGGCGACATGTAGTCGGCCGTCCCGACGAACGAGTTCGAGCGCAGCCGGATCCGGTCGTTCGCGTCACGCTGGCAGTGCTGCTGTTGTTGTGTGTCATCCGTGTCCAGTGCGTCCCAGCCCGCGTCCCCACACTGTGCGACGCCAAAGTCTGCAAGGCGGATGTGGCCGTCACGCTGGACGAGCACGTTCTGAGGCTTGAGATCGCGGTAGACAAAGCCCATTGCGTGCACAAACTCGAGCGCTGCGAGCACTTCTGCAGCGTAGAACTTGGCTTCTTGCTCCGTGAACCGACCGCCGCAAAAGTCCTGGACGTCTCGGAGCGTCCGGCCTTCACAGAACTCGAGCACGAGGCAGAGGTTCGCGCCGTCCTGCGCCACGCAAACAGCCAATCAACGGACGCGAATCAGGTCTCGCAGAGCCTCCGTCAGTGCGTTTCAGCGTGCTAGTTGGCACTGTACGGTACCTGGAAGGCGTCATGGAGCTGTGTGACGAATGGGTGGCGAAGCGCTTGCAAGATCTGAAGCTCCTTCGCTGCTCGCTCCGCCTATACACAAACCCCAGCCACGCCAGTACCGGCGTCAGCTGCTAATCAACGACAGCTGCGTCCAGCAGCAGCGGTCGCACAAACAACGTACCTGTCGCGTTTCCTCCGATGTCCGCTGCACCTTCATGGCGAACAGCTCCTTCGTGTCCCGATGGCGGACGAGGTAGACGACTGCAGCACCACCGGACCCGAGCAGCCCGAGCTTCTCGTATCGTTGCACGGTCGAGGCGCACGGAGCACGGTTCGCGCCACCCTTCTTGGCCCTCGCAGCTGGTCGCATGCGCTGCTCTGCTTCTGCTGTGGAGTGCTCGGAAGTGGACACGAAGGGCTTGCACTCCAACGGCGTCGATATCGCGTGCGGCATGGCGTCACGGATGCTCCAATGACCATTGGAAAGCATCAACGCACAGTTCTGCGAGCTGCAGCAGGCGCTTGCAGCGCTCCACGTTGCAGCCGTGTCCGTCATTCGACGTGCGGTACGGATCTGAGCTGGGCTCTCACATTGCGTGGAAAAGTGAACCTACAGTTCAGCTCAAGCAACACGAGACTCAGAAATGTCAGTGCAAATACTCAGAACTACTTCGATAAAAGCACTTTGATTGGCGAAAACTGATTGAGAATCTCGAGGATGAAAACGGCTGAAGTAACAGTCGATGGAGGCGATGTATTCCCCAGCCATCCACAGAACGCGCACCTGAAGCAGTGCTAAAAAATCACGAAGTCGCTTCGTAGCGAAGTCTGTGTTTCCAAGCATCACTACTGTACAGTGTATTGCCTTGGGGAGTAACACAACCAGTATCAAAAAGCAAACCTGATGTGACTAAAATCGATGTGATGAAGTGTAGTGCACCAAGTGAGCAACACCTTGGTGTACTGTAGATCATCGCTAAGCGGTCTTGAGTCAGCGTCGCTGGAGATGGAAACTGACAATATTGACGCCTGGCATCTGATCGATTTGCGAACCCGCTCGCACGTCGGTGGCACTACCACGAAATCCAGGACGACACGAACAA
>JAASFJ010000403.1:0-23746 GCA_023333755.1 Globisporangium uncinulatum
CTACGACTCCGCTCCACTTTGCTTCTCATGAGGGTCACAAGGATGTTGCGGTGCTGTTGCTGCTGATTCAAGCGAGCGTTGGTGCGACGAATGTGGATGGCTGGACTCCGCTACACATAGCTGCACAGCAGGGCCACAGGGACGTCGCGGAGCTCTTGCTGTTGAGTCAAGCGAATGTTGGTGCGATGAACGCGGATGGTTCTACTCCTCTGCATATCGCATCACGACGGGGTCACACGGCTATCGTGGAGCTGTTGCTGCGGAGTCGAGCGAGCGTGGATGCGACAACCTTGAGTGGCACGACTCCGCTGCACTTTGCTTCAGGAGAGGGCCACAAGGACGTAGCGGAACTCTTACTCCTGCGCCATGCAAGTGTGAATGCGACAGATGCGGACAGTTGGACTCCGCTGCACTTCGCTGCACAGCAGGGGCACAAAAACGTTACCGAGCTCTGCCTGCTCAGTCAAGCGAGCGTGGAAGCAATAACCTCGACAGGCGCAACTCCGCTGCACTTAGCGTCACAAGAGGGTCACAAGGACGTCGTGGAGCTCTTGCTGCTTAGTCAAGCGAAGGTGAATGCGACAACCTTGAACGGCACGACTCCGCTGCACGTTGCTGCGCATCACGGTCACAAGGACGTCGCGGAGCTGTTGTTGCTGAACCGAGCGAGAGTTGGTGCGACCACCGCGGATGGCACGACCCCGCTGCACTTCGCTTCACTCGAGGGTTACAAGGACATCGTGGAGCTATTGCTGAGATTTCAAGCGAAAGTGGATGCGACAACTTCGATCGGTACGACTCCGCTACACTTCGCTTCACAAGAGGGCCACAAGGATGTTGCGGGGCTGTTGCTGCTGAGTCAAGCGAGCGTTGGTGCGACGAATGTGGATGGCTGGACTCCGCTACACTTTGCTGCACAAGAGGGTCACACAGACATCGCGGAGCTGTTGCTGTTGAGCCAAGCGAGTGTGCATGCGATCACCACGACCGGCTGGACTCCACTACACATCGCATCGCACGAGGGTTACAAGGACATCGTGCAGCTGTTGCTTCTCAATCAAGCGAGCGTGGTTGCGACAGACGCGAATGACTGGACCCCGCTGCACATCGCTACACAGCAAGGCCACATCAGTATCACAGAGCTCTTACTCCTCAGTCAAGCGGACGCCGATGTGACAAACGTCGATGGCTGGACTCCGCTACACATAGCTGCACAGCAGGGCCACAGGGACGTCGCGGAGCTCTTGCTGCTGGCTCCAGCGAACGTGAATGCGACAGACGCAGATGGCTGGTCTCCTCTGCTCGTAGCCTCAGCGAATGGTCACAACGCGGTTTTGGAGATCTTGCTGCTGAGTCAAGCGACCGTGGATGCGACAACCGCGGAAGGCTGGACATCGCTGCACATTGCTTCGCAAGAGGGTTACACGGAGAGCGTGAAGCTCTTACTGCGGAGTCAAGCGAGTGTGAATGCGACGAATGCAGACGGCTGGACTCCGCTGCACATCGCTTCACGACGGGGTCACGAGAACGTCGTGCAACTCTTGCTGCAGGGTCAAGCTAGCGCGGATGCGACCGACGAGGACGACTGGACTCCGCTTCACTTCGCCGCACAGCGGGGCCACAAGGAAGTCGCAAAGCTGTTGCTGCGGAGTCACGCAAGCGTGGATGTAGTAACCTCGACCGGTGCGACACCGCTGCACTTTGCTTCACAAGAGGGCCACACGTACATTGCGGAACTCTTGCTGCAGAGTCACGCTAGAGTGGATGCCACAGACACAGATGGCTGGACTCCGCTACACCTCGCTTCGCAAGAGGGCCACAAGGACGTCATGGAGCTGCTGCTACTGAGTCAAGCAAGCGTGGTTGCGACCTGCTTGAATGGCCAGTCTCCGATTCATTGCGCTGCCCGATGCGGCTCCTTGAATGCGCTACGTGTGCTGGTCGACGTCGCGTCTCGCTTGCCAATGACTGCGAATGCGAGTTTGCTACCACCACCGGGTGGCGCTGCCGGTGTCATGACTGGGCATCGGACGTCGACACCAACTGTGGCGACTAGAGGTGTCTTCAACTCCGACGACAAACTGATATCGACTGCTGGCAACAGACAACAAGGAAACGTCGGGGTGCTGGATGTTGCAGACGCCAAAGGATACACTCCCGTGCTGATCGCTGCGAGATCCGGACACTTCGACGCAGTTCGTTTTCTGCTTCGCGCTGGAGCGAGCGGTCATGTTCGCAGCGGCACAGACGGTGAGACGGTGCTCGTGTCCGCTGCACGATGGGGGAACGCGAGTGTCGTATCGATGCTGTTCGACGAAGCGTATTTGGGCACGTCGAGGACTAGCGATTCCAGCATGGACAACAACGACAACAACTGTGGTGACAACGACAGTAGCGGCAACCTCCAGCAGTCCTCGCTTTTGTTGGCGACACTGCTGACGTTCAGCGAGCATGCTTCGCAGACACATGAGTTCAAGGATATGTGGACGCGAGTGGTGGGTCGAGTGACGCGTCTGCACGCGCGTCTGGCGGCTTCAGGGGACATGCTGCGCGAAGACATCTTTCAACTCGCCATGATTGCGTTTCATTTAGTGCAGCTCAAGGCGATGTGCGTGTCCAGCAGTGTGATCGGTCGTCTCGTGGCCAGTTCAGCGGTAACGAGTCAGCTCCGGGATGTGCACACAGAGTTGGCATTCCTGGAGGCCGATGTTGCTGATATTTCGTCGTCGAGCGATCCGTCTGGTGTCGTTGCCATGCAGTTGAGCGATCACACGTCAGCGGACCGGGACGCCGAGTGTTCACGCGACGAGCTGGTTTTGGTGGATCGTTTCCGAAATGCGATCGACGGATGGACGCCCCATGGGTCGAGCGACACATCCAACAAAGAATCGGATGAACGAGACGAAGTCGATGCAATCGGGTCCGGCAGAAATCTCGGAGATACTGCACTCCTGCTTCGACATTTCGTTCGCGTGCACGGCGAGCTGTGCGCTTCACAGCTACGAGGTCTCCTAGACGAGGCGCTGTGTAAAGTGTCGGATGCTGTCAATCTGTCGGAGATGCCTGTCATCCCGGGCTGGTTTATCCCCTCGCATGAACTGTACATCGACATTGAAGCTCTTGTTGGTGACAGCAAGCAAAGCGTGACATCATCAACGGCGACAACCGCATCCGGGACAATGCCAACAGTGACGGTGACTCGCGGGCGGTGGGCCAAGGCGACTGTCATGATTAGTCGACTCGAGCGCGAGGCGTTTGTCGAGACAGTGAGCGCTTGCTTCTTATTGAACCACCCGAACGTGGTCAAGATTTTCGGCGCATCGCACCTCGAGAGATCGTGCATCGCAGTGGTCGAAAGTGCAGCGAGCACGAGTCTGCGCGAGTACCTGCAGCGTGAGGAGCACAAGCACGAGATGTGGCAGAAGCTGTTCGAGGTGTCGCTGGGACTGCAGTACCTGCACGAGCGCGATATCGTGCTCGAGCGCCTTCAGTGCAACGACATTTGGATCGGCTCGGACGGGATTGCAAAGATCTGTTTGCTCCGGTGTATGAGTGCAGAGAGTGACGCGGGACAGCGCGATGGCAACAATCCGCGCCGTGAAGCTCCCAGACAGAGTGTACCATATTACGACCGATGGCGAGCGCCGGAGTGTCTGCGTGGAGCCCCTGCATCAGCGGCGTCAAACGTGTTCTCGCTCGCGATGTGCGCACTGGAGGCACTGACAGGAGAGGTACCGTGGGGAGCGGGTGAGATTGACAGCGCAGTATCCGTAAAAGTACTGGCCAACTGGCGACCAGAGCTACCGGACGTGTTGGCAGCCGAGCAGAAGGCGGTCATCCAGCGGATGTGGCATTTCGATTCCGCAAGGAGACTGACAGTCGCAAGCGCAGCGTTCCATCTGGGCAACTTTGCGCGCGAGGGTGCTGCCGAGCGACGGCGACTCAACTACATCCCGCATCTTGACAAGCGGCGATTCGCCCAAGTCGACACGTTCCTCTTCCCAGAACTCGGTCGGACGCTGGAGAGCTTCGTAGTGAAGAAGCTCAGAACAAAGTGCGCCAGGTGCAAGGAGTCTCCGGATGCAGTCGAGCACATCTTCAGCCGCATTCACGACCTGCTCCACGTCGTACAAAGGCGGTGCAGGCGTGCAAACGACAACATTGTGCGACGATTCATCGAGGTGTTGCTCAGCTTTGACCGGTTTCTGCGAGTCGCCACACGCAAGCAGTCGGTGCTTCGACGTGCACTGAGCCAACGAGTGTCTCTTCGCAGCCACGTCTTCCACCAGCAGCTGGACGAGGTGCTCGGGTTGCTGTCGCTGTCGACAGTAGATCCGATCCATACATGGCAGAATGAACCCGAAGCTGGCGGAGTGAGTGAGTCAGAAATGACCGCGCAGTTCGGGCCGTCGAGAGTGCAGACGACGCATGCGAGGACTCCATCACCGCCGTCACCTACCAACAGCGCAGTGAAGATCGTGCGATTTGAGACGAACATGCCGAACGCGAAGTTCCCGAGTGTGCTCTCGTCGGTGGCGGCGAGTCGCGTGAGAGCCACTGCTGGCGGTGGCAACCAAGGTGATGTGGCTGCTCGAAGCGATGGCGCTGGTGTGCTACTTGTACCGGAAACAGCAACCCAAAGCAATGATCCGGTGCAGCGATCGTGGGTTATTCACTTGCACGAGCTCAAGTACGACTCGAGCGTGGACCGGATCGGCGTTGGCGCGTTCGGTGAAGTGTTCAAGGCGACATGGCGCAACACGCCTGTGGTGGTCAAGTTCATGGGGTACGAGGAGGACGACAATGTGGTTGCCACGGGCGGCACGACTAAGTCCGGGTCCAGTCGCGAACTGTTCTTACACGAGCTGCGCGTCTGGTTCCCGCTGAATCACCCGCATGTGCTCAAGCTCTTTGGCGCATGCGACGTGGGGAAGCGATACTTTGTGAGCGAGATCGCCAGCGGTGGGAACGTACTCGAGTTTGTGAAGTCGAGCGAGGATAACAGAGCGAGATGCTGGCAGCTGCTGCACCAAGTGGCGCTCGGACTGCAGTACATGCACGAGCAGGGCGTGACGCACAACGACCTCAAGTGCGACAACGTCCTGATCGGCGCAAATGGAGACGCCAAGGTGATCGACTTTGGCTTGAGCTCGATCGTCGGCGTTGCAGAGGTGCAGGTGGACATTAAGAAGATGGGAGCGGTGCACTGGCGGTCGCCCGAGTACCTTCGCGGCGAGCGCTTGACAACCGCGTCGGACGTGTACTCGCTCGGGATGCTGATCGTGGAGTTGGTGAGCGGCGAACCACCGTGGGGTCGTTGGATGTCCGATGACACTCTGCGAACCAGCGTCAAGAATGGAAAACTTCCCCAGCAACCCGAGAACATGAGTGGCGCGCAGTGGACCTTGATCCGCATGATGTCTGCGTCGACTCCAATGAACCGCGTAACGATGGCGTTCGTGGTCGACAAGCTGCTGCAGTTCTCTCAACAACTGCTTCTGTCCGACAGACCGAGCGAGCGGGAGCGAGAAGACGGCGGACGAGGCACGTTCGGACGGGATGACAGGGACTCGCGTGACTTGGCTCCGTGACTGGTTTCTTGTGTTACTTTGTCGGTTTCAAAGGTGGACTACTGTGCAGTACCACGTCAATACTACGTGTAGCCGAACCCGTGAGCCTGCTACTGCGGTTTCGCAGTACCTGTGGCAGGCCGATCAGGAGCTGACGACGAGTGATGGTTAACCCTTAAGATCCTTCATCAATGTGTCGAGTAAGATTCAAACAAGCTCATTCACATAAGCCATGAGAGCATGTTCGTGCTGCTCACTTAGCAGTTGGTATGATGGTATGATGGCATGATGGTATGATGGTACTCCCAAGGTGCTGGGCTGCTCTGCTTGTCAATGACACGATAGTCGTTGACGCACTGGGAGCAGCCCCTCACCGCAGAAACGTCCCATCCAACAACTTGTCGATCGCCTGCTTGCGTCGCCAGAATGCCGTGAGCGTCGGCTCGCTCTCAGTCGTCGCCATGGGCTCGGAAACACTCGCTCCAAGCGCGTTGCTATCGAGCAAGAACGCGAGCGCGGCAGTGTGTCCGCACAGGCTCGACACGTGCGCTGATGCGAAGCCGTAGGAAGTCGTCGCGAGGACATTGGCGCCACAGGTCATCACGAGGTACTGCACGACGTCGAGATTTCCCCAGAGCGCTGCAAAGAAGAGCGCGGTCTCGTCCTGGTTGCTCCGGCCGTCCACGTCCGCTCCTTCGTCGCACAGGTACTCCACCAGGCGACGGTTGCCACAGCCAGCTGCTGCAAGCAGCGGCGTCAGCTGCACCTGCTCGCCGTCGATCACGACGCTGTAGAGCGCGTTGACGTCGGCGCCGCGTGCGACCAGCAGCTCGGCAATGTCGACGCGGCTAAAGAGGATCGCTTGGCACAAGAGCGACGCGTTGCTTCCAGCGCCGTCGTGTGTGTATGCGTTGTGCGCCAGGAGCACGCGCACAACGTCCGTGTGTCCTCCAATCACGGCTTCGTTCAGTGGCGTCAAGCCAAACGTCCCCGCGTTCAAGTCGGCGCCGCCGTCCTCAGCGAGGTACTCGACAATGTCGGCGGCCCCTTTTATCGCGGCGATGCACAGCGCGGTCAGGCCATCGAAGCGGCGGCACAAGACGTCCGCGCCATGCTCGCACAGGAACTGCACGCTCGCGAACTGAGTGTTGTCTGCGGCGCTGAAGAGAGCGGACAAGCTGCCGCCATCGTCGTCTACGTTGACAGCTGCGCCAGCCGCGACCAGCGAGCGCGCGACGTCCAGGAACCCAATCCGCGCGGCAAACTCCAGCGGCGTCTCGCCGTACCGGCTCTCAGCGTTAATGTCGGCGGCGTCTCCGAGCGTCGCGAGCAGAAACTGCACGACGTCGACGTGACCGGACCAGGCCGCGACGTGCAGCGGCGTGTACCGTTCCCGTCCATTCTGCGCGCCAAAGGACGCGGTGTCGTAGCCCATGCGCTGCACGAGCTCGAGCAGGTCCCGTCGGCCTCTCTGAGCCATCTCGTGGATCGGGGAGAAGCGGTTGATGCTCGCGGACTCGGTCACGTCGGCTCCGAGACGCAGCAACAGCTCGGCTGTGTCGGTCGATGTGTGGTAGACCGTGAGGAACAGCGGCGTGATCCCCGTTTCGCTGCGCGCGTTCACATCTGCGCCGTGCGCGAACAGCACTTCGATAAGCTCGACGGCCTCGATATCGGCCGCGACGTGCAGACAGATGCTCAGGAACGACTGCAGCTCCTCGGACGGCGGCGTCGCGTGCATAAGGCACTTGAGCATCGCGAGGCTCTGCTGGCACACGGCAGTGACGAGCAGGTCCAAGTGCAGCTGCGGGTCGCGCACAAGGTCGGACGCGCGGGTCGCCACCATGCGCTCGACCAGCCGCAGCTTCGCGCCGTCCACAGCATCGCGCCAGTCGGTCGTCACGCGGGCGACGTCGGGAGCGACCATTGCCGCAGTGAGGAGGTGACTGGGAGTGATACCGGTGTTGTTGTACCGGTAAATGAATAATGGGCAAAGAGTCCGATCACTTTTGATTACTACGGTACTTGTCATAACTGAACACGAGAATATCGTGGTGTCACAAATGGTCGCGGTTGCAAACTCTCCACCATCTCCACACCTGTGCTACACCATGCCTGGAAACGTCACGCACGTGTGGAACTCGCCGCATTCGCCCATGAGGTCGATTCCGAGCGCCGCGTTCGCGTTCAGCGCCGCCACGTCCGCCCACTTGTACACACCACCAGCTTTCCAGCCGCGCTGCTGGAGCTCCTGCGAGTCGATCGTCGAGTACGTGATCCGCGCGCCTGTGCGCGTACAGAGCCGCTCGAGCGCCGGGAGCAGTTCCGACACGTAATCCTTCTTCCAGACAGGGAACGCGAGCGCGTACGCCCGTCCTGCGAACGCCTGTTCGCGCCACGCACGAATGTCGTCAAGGTGCAAGTCCCCGAACGCGAGCGTCGTGATCGCCGTACGCTTCACTTTCGCTGGCAGCTGCGCCAGTGCAGCGTCGACTTTCGAGGCGTACGCAGCGCCGAGTCCGACGGCGACGAGGTACAGCGGCAGCTCGAGCGCCTGGGCTTGCGCCACGACCGTCTGGACGTCAATGTTCTGCACTGGCACGGTGTTCGTGCTCGGGTCGATCGTGGTGAGGAGCACGACCTGCGGCATCCGCTGGCCCTGGCCACTGCTGCTGCTGCGACTCGCGTAGCTCTCGTAGAGGTAGCTGAGTGCCAAGAACGAGTCCTTCCCGCCGCTCCAGAAGAGCACGACGAGGTCGCGCTCAGTAGTCGAAGACGACGGTGGCTCTGCGTACGCTTCTGGCCACAGCAGCGAGCCCGAGCCCGAATCCGAGCCCGAGCCGCCTGGTGCGGCGTCGCCTGCTGCGACCTTCACTCGCCGTCGCTTTGGTGGCGCAAGGAACACGTCGTGCGTGACCACATTCGTGCGTCGGGACGCGTCCTGGACGTTCGCGTGGCCGTACGGACAGTGGCGACAGCAGTTGCCACAGCACGTCTGGCGTGCGCGGAGAAAGTGCGCAGTGAGCACCGAGTAGCCGGTCACTGGGTCCTTGTACATGGCCTCTTTCTGCTCGCACGCGACACGGTGGAGCTCCTCAATGTCCACCACCACTGGTGACGACACGCTGTCGTTCGCGTCACTGGGGTTTGTCACAGTCGCAAAGTCGACTTTCTCGTACGGGAACGCAGTGGTCGCGCGCCAGTCGCCCTCCCGGTCGTGCAGCACGTTCACGAGCCACTCGAGCGCCGCCAAGAGCCGCCGGGTCGGCCGCGTAAAGTGCGACGTGCCGTCCACCAAGTACAGTTCCGGTGCGTGTGCAAACGCAAGCGTCTGCGTCTCGAGCAGCTCGTGCCACCACGTGCCGACACGGCCAGTGCGGACTTCGTCGGCTGTCTGGGCGAGCGACAGGCCGCACAGGGCGACCACCACGACGTCGACACGGTCGCGACTGTCGACGCTCTCGACGACCTCGCCACCCGCCGCCTCCACGAGCTCGCGCATCCAGCCGTCTTTGCCGACAAAGAGCGGGTCGAGCCACTCAACCAGGAGCACGCGCTGGCGACGGCGGGCCGTCTGACGATGCGCCTGTCGCTCGGCACGCGTCTGGAGCTCCTGGAGCGTCGCTCTGTGCTGCTGTGCGAGTGCGTCGCCCTGTTCCGCGACTCCGAGCGCTCGTCCGAGCAGCTGGAACTGGTCCACGAGCGCCTCGACGAGGCTCTTGGGGTTACACGTGACGATCTGCGCTGTTGTGTGCGCAGCTGTGGACGCTTCGACCGTCGCGAGGTCGATCGAACAGACGCGACACTCGCTCTGCGTGAGGACGACGTCTGGCGCCAAGCGCGTGAGCAGCGCTGCGTCCAAGTGGTAGAGCGAATCCGCCGCTGCGAGGGCTTCCCGCACCTGCGCGTGCGTATCCGCAGAGCTCGTGAACGCCGTGCGTGCGGCGGTGAGCACGGGCAGCGCACGCACTACTGACGCTGGGAAGTCGCACTCGTGGGAGCGCGCAACGAGAACTGGGAGCGGTTGTGGTGGGTGGCCGGCGACGGACGGCGGGTGCGACTGGCAAAAGTCCAGCAGTGCACATACGTTCTCCGTGGCGGACGGCAGCAGCGACGCCACGCGCAGCGCACGCGCGGACACAAGGGTCATGATGGAATTCTGACGGTGTGAACAGTTTTCCAGTCAACAAAGACGCGAACAGTGCCAGCCAAAAATATACGCCAGTAAGAACAGTGACCACCAATCTCTCTTTTATTACAGGAGTCCAATACGAGCTTTTGCGGGGATCAGTTGTGATCAAAAGCGATCAGGGAACAGGACATCGGGTGTGTACGACTATCAGCCAATCACTTTGTGAGCTCGCACTACTTTTAGCCAATGAACATTATTTGTTTCGGTTTGCAAGCGACTCCGAAGAATCTCCGCAAAATCCGCAATGTAACGGCCCAACTCACAGACGGCTTCGAGACCGAACGAAAACAACACCAAAGATGGAGCAGCTCTAGCAGCCAGCAGGAAGCGCAGGACAAGAGCGTACTGCACGCGCACTCTTCATCACTTTTCTCGCATCACAACAGCTCTCCTGGGTCAATGCTGACCACATCTGGGCTGAAACGGCAGCTGCACAAGGTCAACGAATAGCTCAGTCGGCTCGTACGCCCTACTCTGTGCTAGAAGAGTTTTGAGTGCACCTGTTCAACTACCACAGCAAGCACGCCAAGAACAGCGAGAACCTGCTCTCCGTGGGTACTGCCAGCAACGACCTATCCCAGTCCAAGAAATGGCTTGATGAGCGCTATGCAGCGCTAGCCGAGTCGCATTGCAAGCAGATCCATGCGCGGATGCTCAAGCAATTCAAGGAGCGGAGCATGCGATTGCAGATCGACCAGAGCCAAGCACCGGTTGCAACGATTGATGACATGCTTGCGATAACGAAGGAGCTTTTCTCGACCGGATAAATCGAGCGGCAGCAGATCGGCGCCATGTTCACAGTCCAGTGGCACATGCTCGGCCGGTCCATTGACTGCTGCTGGATCCAAAAGAAGCAAATGCAGGTGATGGCGGATGGAGAGCTGTTCGTCACTTTCAGCCGACTCAAGACGATGTCGCTACAGGGCATCAGCCTTTAACCGCACGCGACGCATTGGGAACTCTGCCCGATTCAGGCGATCGCGACGGCACTCATAACTAGCGAATCGCCATCGCCACTCTTGTTCAACCTACTCCAACTTCACCATGTTCAACCCGAGCTTCATTCAGTGATGGCACTAAGTCAGCTTGGCGCCGAAGCGCTCGGTGCGACTGACGAGACAGCGACATCAGTCGATGAGACTCGCACAAAAAGTGTCCGTGGCCGACCAACATCTGCTCAGTTCACTAATACATGGCTACGCACTGTGACAAAAGAGATCCAAGAGCGACGCGAGCAAGTCAGCCTCGGCTTCGCACGGCTGACTCAAGGGCTCCAGTCGAACTCGAATCGTCGAGGCGCAGCTCAGTATGTGAACCCCTGTCACAAAATCCCCATTCAATGGCTGTGCACACGCGGGCTTTGGGCCATGGATGCCCTGTGCAAAGCGTTTGTGTACGCCGGTACCACCCTCCAAGACGACCAGAAAGTCGCCAAGCGTCTATCCAGCTACGACCCTGACACAGCAGTGCAGAGTCCATCGCTTGCTATCCTCAAGTCGGCTCTTTCGGAGCCAGAGCAAGCTGCGCAGCAGCGGTGCTAGTCGTTGCTGTTTGGTCTCTGCTCGGGATTCGCGACTGCGCGGCAAACTGCAACGCGCCAGACGCGGTCTTGAATCTATGCTTTGCTACGGTACTAAAGAACTTTGCAGCAATGCCGACGGGAGCAGCAGAAAACAACGCATACGTATCGATCGTGAATCGCGCTGTCTGACGCCAGCAGCCCGTGAACCCTGCTTGACTCGGCTGGCGAACTCATCAGAATGAGCAGCTTCCAGAAGCCGGCTCTTGTATATGCCGATGCTGCTTTCGGGGACACTCTGTCGGCAGAGCACACCTCTCAACTTCAGATCCTTGAAAGAAAGATTGACCTTATCCACCGTGCAGTGCTCGCTCTGAAGAGCTCGCTGGTTATCCCGACACTAGCGCCGCCATTGCCACCAACTACCAACCTGACTCTTGAAGACGATGTCATTCGGGGGCTCGCGAAGCTTTCAATCGCGGGTTTCGTGTTTTTCTGGTACACACGCAAGCCATAGCATCTTAACGAGCAACGAAGCGAGTCCAGACAGACTTCCGCAGTATGGCTGTTACCGTCGCGATTTTGAAAAAAGGTATCTGTTCGCCAAGCTTCACAATTGCCGACGAGCCGTGTGAGCCAACATACCCGGAGCACGACCTCTGGAAGACGTCGCTGAATGACCTTGGCGCTCAATTTACCGCTGGCTTCAATGACGGCATGTCGCGAATCGACGGGAAGAAGCCGACGGCGCGAGCTTCGAGTGTCCCCTGCAGGTTCCTGAAGAACTCCAGGAGTAGCTTGTGCGCGTTGCTACTTCACGAGGCGAACACATCGCTCGAGTCTTGCTGCGACCGAGTAGCGCCGCCTGCACACCAGAAGGAAAGAGCAATCCTTGACAGCGCGATGCACAAGTAAAACAGCGGCTGCCATGACTCAATCTGCTCCTCTCGTTCGCACTATATACATGCACAAGAAGTTAGACATTTACATATCTTCTCATCAAACGGCCACATATGCACTGAATGTGGTGTTCACGTTTGCGCTTGCATTGACTTCACGAAGCATTCGGTCGTCTCTTCTCGTTGACTCTCTCCTTGTGTGCCGCAACATACGCCTTCGTCGAGGGGCCTGATATGTTTGGCGAATCTGCACGCTGAACGGAGCCAACGTCCGCTGTTTTGGTGTTCCTATTCACACAAGGTGACCAATGCCGTGAGGAGAGTGAGCCATCACGGTAGAATGTATGGACATCGTTTAGCGACCCACATACTATTCACTCACAATCGCGGTGCACACGAGCGGGGTCTGTCGTCACGGTCCGAGCTTCACCCTAGGTCGCGATCTTTAGCGCGAGTCCCTCGCTGTGAGACAAGTGCGTCACATATAGAACAACCAGGTCAGCATTCTTTTCGCATGCCGAATCGCGCTGCTTGTGATTGAGCAGTTTGCGTTGCCGTTTGAGCGCCATTGACATCGTTGTGTTCGTACCTGTTTCGATGGATGCAGTTGTTAGCGTACCCAGAGTCTGCCACCCGCTCGACTACAGTACCTCGAACAGGAAGACGAACCTACGCTTCTTGGCTGCGTGCCAACCTCGTGTGGCTTGCGCGGCTGTCTGTGGGGCGTCGTAAGCACGCCGGGCTGACGGCGGTTGCGCGCAGGAAGCGTGTCAGCACCACCCGGCACCAACCCGCTTCTGTTGAGAAAATCGTGGTGTCGGTTTGTCGGCAGCAGCTTGTCGTCAGATTGTGTTGTTTCTCCCTGTAGTTTTGTCCGCAGTACTTCCGTGACGAGTTTCATTGGTTGATTTCACTATCGGAATTTGATGTGTGGTCAAGCACCATACTGTAATATCTCGGATAAAAAGGAAAGTAATTGAAGGCGATTCAATCAGTTGTCGTTTGAATTGCACTCAACCCAATTACAAGTTAACCACACAATCACACACTACCAAAAGCACAAAAGCCGCAGCAGCAGGAGGGAGGGAGCGAGTCGCGCCTCGGCGATGCTGCTCGCGGCAGCGGCGGCGAGATCGAGCGCACAAGCTGTTAGGCGGGCTGGTGAGTGACTCAGCAATGCATTTTTGTGCGTGTGGAATGTGAAATGTTGACGCGGTCGCCGACAACTTTTCTATTGGGTTATGTCATTGCAGCCGCACTCACCTCCAGATCTTCCTGTATCTCGCGCGGAGAGGTGTCCAGCTCGAGCCCAGCATGGCGAAGTGCACGATGCTGGCGAATGCGATCGTCGAGCAAGCCACGGCGATGCAAAGAGCGAAAGCGCTTGACGATGAAGCTGCTGCCACGGGCTCGGATTCTGTGGTCACGAAGGAAGTCGAGGACCTGCCGCTCCGCTTCAAGGCCAATTGCCCGTACGTCGTCCCGGTAGCGAGTGCTGTACTCGTCCAGCTGTACTCCTCGTTCAATGAACAGTTTCATGAAAGAGACAAGTTGTTTCCCCTCTGAACGGCGCTTCTGGTCCGGATGCATCCATTCGCGAGGAGAGCCAGCAAACCAGGCGAACCAAACAGCCGCCATCGGGACGATAGCGGAGTGATGGCGTTTTGGAGTGCGACTGCAGTCGGAGAAGGGGCAACGTCTGGCGCAGGCGACGTCGATGCTGCGACTTCTGCATGAGCGCTTCAGTGTCTCAAGACGCATCCGCAGCATCCTGTTCGCCTCAACCAACTCGCGCAGAACAGCAGCGTGATGGCTGTCTGGCGTCCACGCCGTGCTTGATGGCGCTCCGGATGGCTTCTTTTCGGCGCGTTGCTGCTGAAGCTGGGTCGCGATTGCGATCAGCTCGTCCAGCGCGATCCCAGTCGCTGCGGATCGCTCCAGTACACGGTGAACGATGGGGGAGTCAGTGAAGTCGGACTTCAATTGCGGGAGCACGCGATGGAGGCGAGCACAGCAGACATCCAGAGCGTCGGCGTTCAAGTTTAGCCTCGCGTCTTGAAGCCCAGAGCAACGGTCGAAAAGCGCTACCGGCAGCGCGCGGACCCGTTCCTGTGAGACACTGTCAAGGCACTGCAAGCTGTCGCATCCAGTTGTTGAGTCCGCCGGCATGCTGCTGAGAACGCGCGCGACACGCTGATCCCCGTGGGACGTGTTGAATACGCACGCAAATGCCTTGTTTGTTGACGTGAGATTCCAAGCCCCTCGATAAAAAATCCGCTGAGGACTAAGCTTGGCGTTGGCGTAGCATGCTGAGCGCCGCCGCGGCGAAAGGAGTGAGACGATCGCAAACCTTCGACCCCAGCGGCGCGAGAGATGCGGTCGAGGAGACGGTTGACGTGCTGGTGAATGACTGGAGTCGAATCAGCAGCTCGTGGCGCTGGCGCTGAGAGCAGCACAGTGGGAGAGATGTTGTCGGCCACTGCGAGTTGGAGAAGGTCGACGAGGGGCACCGCTTCGACGTCTGAGACCGAAACTTTTGCTGGATTCGCTCAGCTGTGCGACAGCAGCATCGTCGCCGGCATCTTCTGCTTTGCAAGAGCGATAGCGATAGCGAGAATTGTACATGTAATGATGTCATCGTCGGGTAGATCGAAAGGCCTTGTTATTCTGCAGTTTTGACACGAATCAATCGCAGGTAGAACACAAAACCTCGGCGCAGACACATGTCGCTTTTGCATGAGACTAAGGTTAGAGGCTCGGCCGAGTAGGTACCGCATCAGACATATCAACGCAATGTCTTGGCAGTCGGCTGAGCATGTAGCTGCGAGTACATGTAGGTCAAGAGCAAACGCAAGTCCTTCTTCGTGCACGCAACTGCCTTGTTTACAATTCCACCCGCCTCTCTCTTCAAGCAGAACGTGTCGAGGGTGCGACCCATTTTCAGCACGCTGTCCTCGATGGACACGCGGCTTTGTGGAAACAACTCTGCCAGCCAGTTCTTCACTTGTCTGAAGTAGGACATGATCGTGTTGCGAGCAAGTTGCTTGCCCGAGGAACACACACAAAACGCAAGATGTATGGCAAGCTTGTCCATAAGAGCACCCAGGCTTCTACCAGACTCATCACTCGCCAGACAAGCACACACGAATTCCAATGAAACGCTCTTGCTCTCTACGAACCGCTTGAACACGGTGACGCCGACAGCGCGTGCGTTCTGGGTGTTCTGAGGCACCGACGAGCTGATACTCATCCTAGTTATTGGATGCAAATATGCGAATGAGCACTTGGTGACTTGATATCAGTGAGAGCGTGTGCATGTTTTCGACTCAGCTCCGACCAAATCCGTCGGAGGTTTGTCGGATCTGGTCCAATCAAAATTCGCGCATACTATTAGCGGAAATTTCAGCCGTGCTTGTATCTAATTAGTTATAAATAACATACTCCCATTGGATTCGATAAAATACCATATACAAACGTCAGGGAACGTCGGAGAAGTTATGATATTCATCCATACAATTCTCGTGTTCAGTTGTGACTCGATGACAAGTACCGTAGTAATCAAAAGTGATCGGACTCTTTGCCCATTATTCATTTACCGGTACAACAGCACCGGTAACACTCCCAGTTACCTCCTCACTGCGGCAATGGTCGCTCCCGACGTCGCCTGCGTGACGACCGACTGGCGCGATGCTGTGGACGGCGCGAAGCTGCGGCTGGTCGAGCGCATGGCGGCGACCCGCGCGTCCGACCTTGTGCGTGACCCGCAGCTGCACTTGGTCCTGACGTTTCCTCCTTGTTTTTATCATTAGCCAAATTGAGAAAACCGGTATACAAACCGGTCTTAAAATACCTTCATACTGTACCTTGGTCAAATTGCAACTGCCGCCACTTCACTCAAAATAGCTCTCCATGATCTGCATCATTTCGCAATTGCCTGCCTACGCGAACGACACGCACGCGTCGGCGCCAACCCGCACGCACATCTTCGCCCTTCAAGCGCTCCAGTCGCCTCCACGGCACCAATGGTCTTCACTGCGCCGCACAACACCTGGCGTCAGAAACAAGAGGAAAGCGAGCGTGCGGCCACCGTCGTCGTGCTCTCAGTCAATGACGTCTACGACATGTACCCAAACGAACAGGGTCGAGGAGGTGCGTCTGTTCTTGTGCCGCTCGTTAACGCCTGCATGTGAGCGCCTCCGCCCTAAAATGAGCTCTTACGCTTTACGCATGGCAATTCCATTCGCAGGCATCGCAGAGCTGGCGACGCTGTTGGAGCGCGAGAAAGCCGCGCTGCCGCAGGACGTGACGCTCCTCGTGACGCTCAATGGCGACTTCCTCTCTGGCTCCGAGGTCGGAGAGCGCCACAAAGGGTGCGTATCTATCGTATGCGATTGTGTAAACAAACGTACACACACCAACACCTCTGGACGAATGATACGCTTGCTGACTGGCTTGTACTGACTGACCGTATATAGCGCTCACATGGTGGAGCTGATGAACCACCTCGGCATTCAGTACGTGGTGCTCGGGAACCACGAGTTTGACTTTGGCGCCTCCGTGCTCAAGCAGCGCATGGCCGAGTCCAAGTTCAAGTGGTTTGGCTCGAACGTGCGGGATGCAGCCTCAGACGCGCTCTTTGATTACGTGGTCGACATGGAGGTCCTCGAGCTCGCCGACGGCCTCAAGCTCGGTCTCTTTGGCGTGTGTACGCAAGAGACGCCGACACTGTCGTTCCCAGGCCCAGACGTGCTCTTCCACGACGTCTTTACGACCGCGAAACGCTGTGTTGCCGCGCTGAAAGCTCAAGGAGCGGACTTCATCATCGCTCTCACGCACCTCAGCATCGCGCAGGACAAGCTCCTCGCACGGCGCGTCCCTGGCATCGACGTCCTGCTGGGCGGCCACGACCACGAGCCATTCACACTGACTGAAGGCCGGACGTTCATCCACAAGTCGGGTCAGAACGCGTTCTGGCTCGCGAAACTCGAGTTCCACCTCGCTCAGTCGACCAAGTTCCCCGACAAGCCGCTTACTGTGTGTCCGCAGTGGACGATGTTTGCGAACCAGCACACGCCACCGCAGCCAGCGTGTCAGCAGATTGTGCACAAGTACATGGAGAGTATGGAGACGGAAGAGAGTGCACGAGCGAATGCACGCGTGCTCGCGACACTCGCGCTCCCGCTGACGACCAAGACGTCACTGTTGCGGTCTGGGGAAGCGAACATGGGCAACTTGGTCGCAGACGCGCTCCGAGCCGAGCTCGCGACCGACTTTGGGCTCATCAACGGCGGCTTCATCCGCGGTGACAAGGTCTACGCTGCACGCACGAGCGTCACAGTCGGCATTCTCGGGCAAGAGATGCCGTTCCCGCGACCGGCCGTGGTGGTCCGCATCCAGGCGCGGGACTTTCGGGATGCAATCTTGCAGCACTTGGGCAAGTACCCACAGCAGTCGGGCTCGCACCCGCACGTCTCGGGTGTCCGCGTGACGTTCGACCGGCAATCAAACCCGTCGCAGCCGACGCTGTCGTCGTTCACAGACGAGCACGGCCGCGACATTGACTTGGACGCGTACGTGCTCGTGGCGACGTCCAAGTTTGTCAGCGGCGGTGGCGACGGCTGTGCAGCGTGGCTGCGGGGGGAAGTGATCCGAGTCGCTGACAAGATCCCGGCAGTGGTCGCAGACTTCCTCATGAAGAAGCGCCTGATCGCGTACCCAGAGCACGAACAGCGCATCACGATCCTCGAGTGACCTGACGATAATAAGGGGGTCACAAGAGAGGACGAGGGGGGGTTGTGTCGCCTGAACACGGACGCCTGCCTCTATAGAAACCGAAACGACAACGGGGTTAGACTGGATGGCTTGCTTGCTTGTGCGTATCGCTTAGATGTGCTGCAACAGACGCGCGTACGCTTCACGGAGCACGTCGTCGACGTCGCGGGTGGGTGCGACGTCCCGCGTGCTGGCGCTGTGTCGCCACGCGACACTGTTGCTGCCCTGTTTCTGGAGCTTGAGCAGGAACTGCACGAGCTCTGCGCTGAGGTCGGGATGCTGGGCACACGCTGCTACCGCCACAGGCAGCACGCGGTCGAGGAAGTGCGCATGTCGCTGCAGTTCATCGCCGCCGCTGCTCCTGGCGCTCGACGGCGCGACGCTGTTGCCCGACAGCACGAGCTGGAGGACGCTGCGGAGCCGCGTGAGCACAAACTTGAGCGTCTGGAGCACTGTCAGCGTCTGACTCGGCGGTGCAAAGTGTTTGCTGCAGAGCGTGAAGAACACGCACAGCCGGAAGCCCCACGTGTGCAGGTCCTTCTCGCAGCCGTCCGGCGCGACAAACTCGTTCACGACCTTGCTGTGCTTGGGCAACGACCGCGTACTGTTGCTTGTCGCTGTCCCCGACGACGACGACGACGTGGCAGCCGACGCAGTGCTCGCTTGCGCCATCCAGTGCTCCCACAGCAGTCGCATCGACGGCACGGCGTCCACGAGCACAGGGACCAGCGCGTCGTCGTAGCCTTGCTGGTGCACAGCTGCGAGCAGCTTGGCTGGCGGCAGTAACGCATTCACTGTGTCCTGGAACAGTGCGTCGACGACGCCGCACAGCAGGCGGTTGCACTCGCGCCTTGTTCCTCCAACGTCGTCGTCGTCGTGACTGTCGCCGTCGTCACGCGACGCACCCGTCATCTTGTGCAACAGCGCGTGCACGAGCAGACAGTCCTGGACCAGCACGTGGTGCGCCAGCGCTGCAGTCTTTGCAATCAGCGACGGCGACGGCGGGTCAGCGACACCAGGCGCTGGGATCGCAGTCTGGAGCAACTGCTGGCGACGTGGCACGAGCGCAGCGTCCTGGTTGCGCAAGTGGTTGTTCGCCGCGTCGCGAACGTCGCGCACCAGCTGCAGTAGCACGCGAAGCAGCGCAGGCGAGCGGAACACCGCGTTGTGCGCATCACTCAGGACCCGGAACGGCTCTTCTTGCACTTGGTGGTACGTCACGAGGTGGCTCAGGGCCGCTGCAGAGCCGCGTGTCGTTGCCGACGCACCGTGCTGTGTCGCATAGTGCTGTCGCACGAGCGCAGGGAAGCAAAGCGTGTGCACGAGCTTCATCTGGACGCTCGTCCGGCGCCGGTGCTCGTGGCTCACGCGCCGTTCGTACAGCCGTGCGAGCTGTGCGAACACAACCTCTGCGTACGTCGGCAGCGTCGCCAGCGGTGTCGTCATCGCGACGTCGCCACTGTCGTCGTCGGCTGCTGTCGGCTGGAAACGGGCATTGTCGTCGGTCTCGTGCGCCAGCAGAATCGACGGCAGGATGCGGTCCACGACAGTCTCGAACGCTCGTACGAGCACACGCGACGGCGCTGTTTCGAGTGTCGACAACGACAGACTCAGTGTCATCCACGCTGTTGGCTCGTGCGGGTCGAACGCTGTCACCAACTGTGCACGGCTGCCCATTGTCCAGCAGCGGCTGAGCTCCCGCTGGTCATCGACGCTTGCAAACGACTCGACACGGTGGGGGAACTCCTCGACCATCAGTCGCAACAGTGTCGGCGCGACAAACTCAAAGCGCGCGCCATGTCCGCCGTTCGCGAGCACTTCGTGCAGTATGTTGCGCAATGGGAACGTGCTCAGGTCGTAGCCGAGACACACGTCGCCAGTCGGCGGGTGCGCGTCCGACGACACTGCGCTGATCTTGCTGCCGGCCACCATCCTCGCGTGGCGTACGCGCTGGTTAAAGTGCAAGCCGTACGTGAGAGCGAGCACGCCTCTGCACCACGCACGCTCCACGTCGCCATCCGTGGCCTCGCTGTCGTTGTTTCTCTGCTTCTTCCCACGTCGGACGAACGGCTCTGCGAGACACGGTGCACTCAGCCACTTGGTGAGCGTCGATCCACGCAGCGGCACAATCGCAAGCTGGAGCACGGGCTTGAGCGCGACAGGGTACTCGAACGCGACGACGTAGTTTTCGACCCACTCGAGCAGCAGGTTGAGCAGCACCGGGTGCACTGGGAGCGCTGCTCGCTCGACTTGGTGCGCGAGCCAGTCTTCGAGCGCACGGCCGTGGTGGTGGCGCAAGAACGACTTCTCACACAGCAGTCCGTAGACGCTTCGCAGCGACAACTCGCTGAGTACGTCGTGGCTGTCGCGCGCGCTCAACGACAGCGCGGGCGCGAACGTCAGCACTTCGCGCGCCATGATACTCTCCGTCAAGATCGGCTTCAAGACGACGTCGCCGACAACGTGGAGAAAGTCGACACGGAGCGCTTGGACCGGGAGCCCGTCGTTCGCCACGACAGAGCTCACGAACGGCAGCAGCGACGGCGACTTGGTGAAGAGCAGCACGGCTGTGACAATGAAGAGCGGACACGCCGCTTTCGTGTTGTAGAGCGAGAAGACGCACTGTTGCGAGAGCGCGAGCACGGCTTTCGTTGTCTCGTCACGGAGGCTCGGGATTTTGCTCAGCGACGGCGCGAGCGGGTAGCTCACGAGCAGCACGAACACGAACGCGAGGCTGACGACACGGCTGGTCCGGAGCGTTGGCTGTGTCGTCGTTGTTGTTGGCTCGTCCTTGGCCGCCTTGTCGATCCACCGGAGGAGCTGGACCGCTTCTTGGTCGGTCGGGCGCCAGTTTGCTTGGACGACAAGTGCGATGAGCACGTTAAGTACGACAACCACGTCGTACGCTGTCGTCGCTTGGCTCAGCCGCTCAAACAGCCGCTGGAGCACAAGACTCAAGTGCTGCGCCGCTGTCGTCTGCAGCGCTGACGCCTGGAGCTCGCTACTGTCGACGAGACCGAGGCTCACGTACGACGCGAACGCAGTCGGCTCGGTCTTTGTCAGCCGGAACAGAAACGTGGGAAGGTCTGCGTGGAGCGCTGGCTCGTTCAGCGCGAGGTGGAGCGCCAGCGAGAGCTTCCAGAGATCCAGACCCAAGCCGCCACTGCGAGCGCTCAGCTTGTCGCGTGCCAGAGCTGCGAACGCTGGTGCGAGCCTCGCGATCGCGCCACACGCGTCCCGTGCTTGCACAACAGCGGTCGGGAAGCTGTCGCTCTGGCTGCTGTCGCTCTGTGCGCTGTCGAGCGTCTCGAGCACTGCGTCCAGGACGCTCTCGACTGCCGACGGATCGTTCTCGACGAGCCGCTGGACGAGCCCGACACCGAGTGGCGCATTGAGACAGAAGCGCACGACTGCGCGCAGTGCGAACGGTGAGTGTACGTCGCTGCCGCTCAGCCGCTCGCTATTCGCGAGCGCGAGGACAAGGAGCGCTGCGAGCTCGTCGCTGTAGATCGCGTTCGCAAAGAGCTCACTTGGTGGCGCTGCTTGCTGTAGCTCTGCGAGTACGAGAGTCGCGCGTGTATGTGCGTCGCCGCGTTCGAACGCTCGAAACACTGGCTCATCTGGAGGTGAGGCAGTGGCGACGCTGTCGGACAGCGTCGACGTGCGTTCGTACTTTGTCGGAGTGAATTCCTGGAGCACTCGGGCTGTGTCGAGGAGCGATGCGGAGCGCTCGAACCGGAGCAGCTGCGGCGACGCAGTGGCGCGCGTGAGGTCGAGACGCGCTAGTAGTGGCAGAAAGGGGGCTAAGTGGTCGGTGTCGCCGCTCACGAGCGCACGGAGATCGCCGGTAGCCGCAGCCGCGAGCATGTGCTCTGTCATGGTGTTGGGGTGATTCAGAAAGTGGTGTCGGAGCTTGCATCACGCGGAGCTTTCAACTGATTGCAACATAGCAATTCCATGGGCAGTGGCTTAGTGTTTTATGAATACTAAAACACAGGTAGATAGCGTTACCTCGGCAGCGACAATAATGAAATAAACAAAAACGTTTGGTTTGGCAAAGTTCGATTTGGGTCGTGTAAGTACGCGTGTGATCATGACCTTGAACGGGGACTTCCTGTGGCGGTCCGAGCTCGACCGCAAGGACAACGGGTGCGTGCAAACCTGCTCTCTCTCTCTCTGATTGTGTTTGTGGCAGTGGAAACCCTAGTGGGGCGTCGTGCAAGCGATGCAAGCGAGCCTGTTGTGTGTGCTCATTGGTTCGGGTTTCTCCTTCTCCATCCTCCTCCCCCCACTCTGCCCCCACTCTCTCTCTCTACCAGAGCCCACATGATTGACCTGCTCAACCACCTCGGCGTCGACTTTGTCGTGCTTGGGAATCACGAGTTCGACTTTGGCGAAGACACGCTGCAGGAGCTGCTCGGTGGTGTCCACTTTACGACGCTTGCTGCCAACGTTGTCCTGCGAGACTCTGGTAAACACCTCGATAACACCACGTCCACACGCATCGTAGATCTCGCCAACGGCCTGCGTCTCGGCGTCTTTGGGGTGTACCGTCCTCACGGCAGAGTACTCGTTCGCGACAAAGAACGTCGTGTTTGAGAGCGAGGTCGAGCACGGAGAGCGGTGCGTTCGCGACCTGCGGGCCCAGGGGGCCGACGTCGTCATAGCGCTCACGCACGTGAGTCTCGCTGTGGACAAGCTGATTGTGAAACACGTACAGGGCATAGACTTGATCCTCGGCGGTCACGACCACGAGTCCGTGTCGCTCTTCGAAGGCACAACGTTCATTCACAAGTCTGGACAGGACGTGCGTTGGCTCGGACACGTCCACGTCGACATCGAGAGAGACGACGACGACGTCACGAGCCGCAGCACTGTCGCACTCCGTTATGGAATGCGCGCGAACCGAGGGTACGCGCCAGAGCCGGTCTGTGCGCACATCTTGCAGGTGTATGCGGACCGAGTGCAGCTGGAGAAAGAAGACACAGGTCTGCTCGAGACGCTCGCAGTGTCCCTCGCGGTGCTGGACGCGACGCGGACGACGTCTCGATCGCGAGAGAGCAACGTCGGCAGCCTGATCGCCGACGCGATCCGTGACGAGTTTGATGCGGAGGTCGCGATCGTGAACGGCGGGTACATTTGCAGCGAGCGGCGCTTTAGTCCCGAGCTTGCGATCACTCGGTCGTTGCTGCTGGACATCGTGTCGTACCCGAATCCAGGCTGTGTCGTCCAGCTGCCAGCAGCTGGGCTTCACACGATCCTCTTCAAGCTGCTCTCCAAGTACCCGCACCTCAACGCGTCGTTCTCGCAGATCTCGGGCGTGTACCTTACGTACGACATCCGCGACGATGCGAGTCGGTCGCTCTCGATCTACCGCGACAAGGAGCGGACCCACGAACTCTTCCCAAACGCCACCGTGACGCTAGCGACGTCCAAGTTCATGCTCGATGAGATCGACGCCTGTCAGTACGGAACTGTGCTAACGGAGAGCGGCCGCGTCGTCCCAGACAACGTAGCTAGCTTCCTCCAGCAGAGAGGCGAGATCGCGTACCCGCTCCAGGAAGGACGGATCGTTTTCGTCGAGTAGTAAGTAGTACAGAGTCTGAACTGCCCACGTGCTCCAAAGTGTCGCTCCTGTCAACTGGCCGAAGCGTCGACCGTTCTGCTCTCACTCGTCTTCCTTACACACAAACACAAACGCACGACCGAAGTGTCTTCGTCACTCGATCTCGGCTTCCACGCCGACGACATCCAAGTTCTTGCGACTCCCGTCACTGCACGGAAACCCGAGCTC
>JAASFJ010000404.1:0-23622 GCA_023333755.1 Globisporangium uncinulatum
AGTTGAGGTGCAAGGTACACATCGTATACATTTGACTTCAGTCGAAAACTCTCTCTCAGATCCACACAATTGAAAATTACATCTTAAAGCTGAATTTCATGATTAAATGTCAAGTTGCTCGGACAGGGGGTGAAAGGGGGCCGATTTCGAATAAGTGGAAACTCCATTGGCCATAAATTGCCCAATCCGACCATCAACCAAGGGAGGTCAAATCTTTGAAAGGATTTGGCTCTTTTCTGCAAAATCACACATTGTTTGCGAATCTTGCGGCATTGTGCCTTGCGATTGGCTGATGGGTTTAAAAATAAGCGAATGGGAGGAAGTGACCTGATGGCTCATGGCTCCACATACTTGCCATAAAGATTGCGCAAATGGATGGCACAAAGAAGGACACATTAGAATAGCTGTCTCGGCCAGGGCACACCTTGCGTAGTGTCAGTGTCCGCTCCCGGCACGGCTCCACACTCCATCTACGGTTTCCAGACGTTGCTGTTCACCGTGCTCGGGTCGCCCGACAGGAGTTTGTACGCGTGCGTGACAGCCACAAACGCCTCGACACGCTCGTCCGCAGTGCTGCTGTAATAGTCGCCTTCGTGACCCCCACCCGCCGCTGCCGCCGCCGACACGTCCGGCGTCTTGTCTGGGTGGAGCTTGAGTGCGAGCTTCCGATACTGTCGCTTGATCTGCTGCGTTGTCGCGTCGCGGGGGACGCCAAGCACGCCAAAAAAGTCCTTCCGATCCCACATCATCCGAATCCGCTCGGGCTGCCACAGCATGTCGCCGTCCAGCACCGCGTTCGCTGGGATCGCACCGTAGAGCGACTGGAGCTTCGCAAACGTCGTGCGCTGGAGTTTCATGCGCACGCGAGCAGCTCGAAACAAGTCCTCTTGCTCGCTCTTGTTGTCGGCGTCGCGACGGGGTGGCACAGCGCCACTCTCGTCCGCGCGGCTTGACGACGCGTCAGTGGCTGCCACGTCGGGCCAGGGCTCCGTAGCGGCTGTTGTCGTGTCGACAGGGTCACTAGCCGTGGTAGTCGACCGTCCCCGCGTCCGCGGCTGTCGTCCACTTGTCGGCTCCGGTGCGTCCTGGTCATTCGCAGACCCGTCGCTGGACGCCGCTGTGCGTCGCTGGGCTGCTGTTGGCTTCGCGTGGAAGCGCCGCTGTCGCCGAGTCGCAGTCGGACGAGCACGAAGCCCGACACCGGTCGTGGGGACGCCGACACCGTTACTGCTGCCACTGCCACCCACTGTCGTCGACGACCCGGACGAAACTGACGACGACGACACGGTCGGACGCGGACACGTGCAGTGCGCGTTACAGTAGAAGCACTTGCCACAGCCGCGCAGCAGCCCACAGATGCGACTCGCGAACGAGGTGCTACTGGCGTCTGCTGTCGCTGTTGTTGCGTCACTCGCGAGCACCACCCACTTGCACCCTTCGTTCGCTTCGACACAGCTCACGAGCATCGCAAGCGTCTTCTGCACCGCCGCGACCCGCGTGGCGCTGCACACGCGACAGCTGCAGGCGACGCACGCACAGTGCACAGTACACTCAGCACACGTCGCACACCGACGGCGCGTCTCGAGGCAGTCGGTGCACCCGGCGTGCAGTGGCGACGGTGGAGCTGTTGCTGCGGCAGCTGCCGCTGCTTGGCTCCGGACGACACGCACAGTCGGGCTCTTCCGCGACACCTTCTTGGTGCGCACAGCTCGGGTCGCCGGTCTGTCGCGCGCTGGCGACGCCACCGCACGGGACGCCTTGGTCCCCGCTCGGGTCGAACGAGACCGGCTGCTCTTCCGGCTTGGCTCCGCCGTCGCTTCCTCTTGAACTGTAGGTTCCGGAACAGCGTCCGCGTCGCCTGTGTGGTCAATAATATCCGTCGGCTGCGACTCGCTGGACTCATTACCAGGTGGAAGCTCGATGGTCGCTTCCTCTGGCTGCGCGACAGAGCGTGAGCGCGCTCGACGACGGGTCAGTGGCGTGCCGACAGCCGCGCTGGTCTCAGTCGACGCTAGCATCGCACTCGCAACGTCGTCGGCCACCGCCTCACCGAGGAACTTGCTCAGCGCGGCCACGCACGAGCGCGTGAGTGCGTCGCACTCGTCCAGGAGCTCTGCACTCAGCGGATTCTGGCGACGCGCGTGCGTCCCACGGGTTGCAAGGCGTGCGTTCGTGTGTTGTAGCGTGTGCCGCAGCTTCTTGAGCTCAACGACATCCGCTGGATCGCTGTCGTCGACGACGCCGGTCCAGTCGATCGCGTCGTTCATATCGTCGGCCGCGTCGTTGTTGTTGTCGACCGCGTCGGCCTCGTGTGCACTAGAGGTAGCAGTGTCGTCCGTTGGCGCAAGACGTGGCAGACGCTCCTTGTGGCGCTTGTAAAAGAACGCCCACTGGCCCCGAATGAGCTGCTCTTCGATCACTGCTTGCTTTGCCAGCTCGCGCTTCAGTGCGTTCGAGTTCTCAACGTGCGTCCGCCACGGTGCCGACCGGCCCATTGCGTCCATTAGCTGCTTCATCGCGTGCAGCGACTTGACGAGCTCCGCGTGGGCAGCCAGCAAACTCGTCCGGTTCATCGCGTATGTAGTCACGTCTGCGAGCGTGAAGCGGTGCTCGAGCGCCTCAAGCATACTCGTAGGCGTCACACTTTTGAGGAGCGCGAGCTCATTCGCTACCGTGTCGATCTCTTGTGGCGCCGACACGGCCAGAGCAGGAGCTGTTGTGGCAGTGGCCTGTACGCCGTCCGAGGCCAGCGACGGCCTCTCATTTGCTGTTGTCGCGGCTGTCGACAGCTCGTCTGTGTCGGCCAAGTCGTCGTGTGCCGAGTAGAGCACTTTGCGGTTGTGCCATACAAAGAGCGCGTCTTGGAGGCACGTAAACTTGTCGTAATTCCGGTCGCTGTCGCTGCCGTAGCCTGCGTCGTCGTCGTCCACGTCCGGGTCGAGCCACGAGCACGACGCGTGCAGAAACACTGTCGCCCACTTGTGGAGCTGGAGCTTCACCGTCTCGACCACGAGCCGCGCAACGACGTCTTTCAGCTCGTTCGTGAGCACAATCACGTGGTCGCGGTCGAGTGGGGCCGCTGCACTCGGTCGCTGCTGTCGCGCACAGCTGTCGCTGAGCGCCGCCAGCACACCACCAAGCTCCGTCACGAGCGCCGACAGTGTCGCAAGGACGCTCGTCAAGTACGCACTGCTGCGGATGCCGGCCACCGACGCTGTCGTCGTTGTTGTCGCTGCAATGTCGTGTGCAATGGCGACAGGAATGTCGTCGCGTTCTTTCCAGTGCAGCACGTGGTTCAGCACTTCGGGGCAGTGCTCCACCGTCTCGCGCACGAGCGAGATCGGGAGTGAGTCGAGCAGACTCGACTCGATCGCTGACGACCGGATCGGTCGCAGGATGAACTTGAACAGGTCCGACGACAGCGTGTCGGATGCGAGCACGTCGTCGGCTGGGGCTGTCGCCGCGAAAGCAGTCGTGTCGTTGTTATCGCCACTGCTACGCAATGTCTGGACAGCGTGGTGGTGGCACCCGAGCAGGTGGGCGGCCAGTGTGAGCGAGTGCAGCTGGTCCAGCTGCCGCTGTACGACGCTCCACTCTGGCGCCATCGACGACTGGAACATTGTTGCTGTCGCTGTCGCCTCTGACGGCGCTGTGGCTGCGTGGATGCTCGCGGCGACGTCCTCACTGTAGTGCGCATGCTCTACGATGAACGCGCAGACGTGGTGCACGTCGTGCTCCGAGAGGAGCCAGCGTTTGAGCGTCTCAGGGTGGTCTGCACCGTGATGCAGCAGCAGTGGCTCGAGGTAGAAGTACTGCCGCTCGCCCACGATGCGCTGCAAGAGCTTGCAGTCGCTCTCACTCGAGTAGTCCTGGACGAGGTTCAGGTCGCGGTTCGGGAGGCCCGGGACGTCCCACGCAGAGCGGAACGACTCGCGACGGTCGCTCTCAAGCGTTGACGCTGGAGGCGGCGGTAGCGGCGGCTCCGACACGCTCTCGTTCGACGTAGCGGCAGCTGGTGACGCGGCGGCGTCCTCCTCCTCTTCTTCCTCTTGGCCGCTCGGTTCGTGCTCCACGTGGACACTCGCCAGTCCACTCTGCTGCGAACGGTCCGTCCTGGTGCTGGTAGTACGGCCAGCAGCGCTCGTCGCCTTCTTGAACGCCTCAATCTTCTGAAAGAGCGCGACGAGGTCCGCGTTGTCGGCTGTCGCAGCTCGCAGCGACGCCTCCGACACAACTGCCAGTGGCGCTGCTCGACTCGTATGCAGCAGCCGCCTCGGGACGCGCGTGTCTGGCGCCAGCACGTGACGACAGCCTGCGACCGTGTCGTTCCAGCACGCGTCGTGGGCTGCACTGAGCTGCTCAATCTTGCGGCGCTTCCGCTTCGCAGTCGCTGGCGCTGCAAACACAGCGCACTGCGTCTGGACCACCAGGTCCGAGACGCGTCGCTTGTGCGCCAAAGCGTCGGCGTGACGGACCGCTGTCACATACCGGAGCTGCTCGGCTGCTGCGTGGGCGCGTGCGAGCGCTACGTCCTGTGCGACACGCCGTGTGAGCGCTGCACTGTGCTGCAGTCGTATCCGGAACGCGTCGATTTCGAGCGCACTCGCAGCGTCTTCTGTGGTGCGTTGTATCCGCTTTGCGCCGCTGTCGCAGGCAGCTGACGGCTCTGTGAGCGCGCGCTTCCGATTGGCCGGTCCGCTTGCAGCGTCGTCGGCTGTCGGGAGATTGCTGGGACCCTGTGCGCTATTGTCGCCGACAAGTGACACGAGCGCGTCCGATCGCTGGCTCTGGCTGCTCGTGTCGACGCTACTCTTGGTCTTTGCCCGCTCCAGCTGCTCTGCGTTCTCCACCGCTGCTCGCAGCAGCTTCACGCCGTGCTCCACCTGAGTGCGTACGCGTCCGTCAGTCAATCGCGCATCCCTACGGTCGTCTACGATGTCGTCATCTGCGTACCCGTGTGATGTTCTCGGCCGACACTTGGAACGTGACAGAGAAGCCGCCGCCGCGTGCCTCTGTCGCTGGCACGAGCCCGTCGCGTCGCCGGTGGGCAACGACGCACTTGGCTTGGCTCATAATCGCATTGATGCGTGCACCGCGAGCACCAATCACGTGCGGCAGCAGCAGCTGCGGCTCGAGTGCTGTCGCGACGCTCACAACGCGCGTCACTTGCCACTGGCCGGCGTCGTCGCTGGCTGGTAGCAGCGGCTGTGGTGGTTGCGCTGGTGTGATCAGCACGCTGTTGTGGTTGTTGCTAGTGCTCGCGGACGGTGCAGCGGTGGTCGAGGTCGTTGCGTTCGTCGCACTACCGCCAGCCGTGGCGATGGTCGCACTCGAACGGCGACGCAGCGGCTGCTTCTTGACCGCAGTCGGCGAGCGCCGGACACGCGGTGGAGCCGCGGACGACGCGGCGCTAGCGCGGATAGCACGCGCGCCAGCATCGTCCTTCACGCCGAGCGACGCGCCGACAGAGATCACGCCCATGTGCACGCACTACACTACGGAATTATGGCTCGCGAGTTTGAGTTCGAGCGAGCGGTTCTCCCGCCCACGAAATTACGAGAGAGCTTGCGAGGCAGTTGCAAACGTTCCGATATACTGCAAGCTCGCAGTAAACTGGGGCTGTTCGAAGAGCTCTTTCTGGTTGAGGAGCTCCATGGTCATCACTTTGCGAAGCTCCGCGTGACTCGTTCGATTCACATCACGTTGAGACTTATGAGCACTTGAAAGCACTTGAAAGCGTTGGCTCCACAAAGCCAACGCTTTCCCGTGATGCCACTCGTGTGTCTTGACGTGTGTGTTGTCCATGTGAATACAGTGCCTGCCATTCTCCAGTGAGCTCTGTCTATTCCTGAGATCGCAAACTTGCTGGTTGGTTGGTTCACTGTGATGGTGCTCGTTCGTGCAGGCTGCAGCCATGAAGGTCCACTGTCCCACGCGTCGCAGAACCGCGTCCATCCGTGTCCAGACAGCGCTCCTCCCCACCAGCTCCACGCCTCGAACGACCTCCCGACGGGCCCGACAAGCAACGAACTGCAGCCACGAACATCCGACGTCGTCGTCTCTCGAACCCGCACCACCCCATCCTTCCTACACTCTTTAAGAGTCCACGTGCTCACTTCCGTTGTCCCAGTAGCCACCACCACCACCACGAACGCTGAGCCGCAGGTCGTTGGGCGAGAGGTGCTCTTCGAAGCCGTCTGTGTTCTCGCTGTGATCATCCGGAACTCGATCGGGTGCCTCCTCTGCGCCTACGTCGCGAACTTGTGCTACAGCCGTGGGAACATCTTCTCGTTCCAGTCATCGAGGCTCCAGTCGACCAAGTCGCGAGCCTCGTGTGGTCGAATGTCTTGTATGCAGCCATCATCCTGTTGACGCAGACCGCGGTCCTCGCTCCTATGCACTTCGTTGTGCGGCCGGACACCCCCGCAGGCTTTGGCTTTTGCTTGAAGCGACTGACGCGAGCGTCACTCCACTTCTACGTCGTGTCGCTCGCACTCACGATTGGCATGGGCGAACTCTTTGTGCACGTGATACCACGTGAGCTCCGGTGGCTCAAGCCCGAGTTCTACGTCGGCAACTGGGTCAACCACGTGTACACGGCTGCGATTCTGTGCGTGAGTCGCCAGATCTTCCGCACCGAGACGTGCAAGGGCCAGGAGCGACAGCTTCGCGAGCCGCACCGCAACAGCAGCGGCGGGTTCTGGCGCTCGTACCTCCGGACGTCGCCGCAACTACTCTCGAGCGTCCTCGCTGGCCTGTACGTGCACATTGCGAGCCAGAGTCGGTTCTACAACGACGCGTTTGCTGTCCTGCTGTTCGCGGGTGCGAGTCTCGGGCTCAAGATCGGCGTCCAGGAGCTCGTGAAGGTGTACGTGGTCCGACGCGGCGTGCGGCAGATCCGGTTCATGTGCATGCTCCTGGGGCTCCCGACCGTCTTCATCGATACGCAAGTGCGCGTGATGCTGCTCGTTGGCAAACAGAGTCGCAGCTTTAACGCGCTCGGATCGGTCGCGATGGCTGCGGTCGAGCTCGGCCTGCGGATCGGCAAGATGGCGCTGCTCGTGCGCCAGATCCAGCGCCGACGACGTGCGGTCAACGAGACGGACGCGGACCTGTCGTCTCGCTGCTCGAGCGACAATAGCTCGCAGACTGACGCTATGGACGAGAATCCGACGGCGCTTACTAAGTTTGAGCGCTGGCGGAAGCAGATGCTGGACTTCCACACGGCGGAAGTCATGGCGGACATGTACGCCGAGTACATTGCGATCGGCTGCTCCGCGTCGATCCTCTTCTTCTTCAGCGACCACCCCAAGTACCTGTACGCGAGTGCGAGTGACGACAGTGCGAGCAGTAGCGTCAGGACGCAGTTCGAGCTCGTCGGCTTCCAGGTGGGGATGGAGATCGCGATCGACGCTATCTGTTGCGCGGTCGAGATCGCCATGGGCGCCCAGTTCCGGACTGTGCGTCGGTACGGGTCCTTCTTGGGCTTCCTCTTCATGACGATCGCAGTTGTGAACATTGCGATCTCGTCGTTGCTGTTCCTCAAGTGATCGTGGGGAGCAAGCGGTAAGCGATGAGGAACGGCTGAAGATCGTACAATACGGCAGCGAACCTCACCATAGTGAGCCCGAGACTCGCAGTCGCTAAGATCTGCACACCCTGACGCAGTCAGTTCGGAACGCTGGCAGCGCCAGTGCAGATGCAGTCGGAAACGAGAGGATGAACAATGTCCAATGCGTCAGCCACGTCATCACCTCTCGCTGTCGGTTCAAGCTGCCCCCGCACAGGAGGAGCGCAATCGGTTTCCAGCTGTTCCCGACTGCCAGTGACCGAGTTGCGGAGCGGGAGAACGGGAACGAGTGCGTGTCGTTGAGCGAGCCGAGACTGATTGTCACGGCGAATGCGGAGATGTAACTCGTAGCTCACAGAGAGTGGGTCGAGTTGATGATCTAGCGAGCCGCTATGGTGCTCACGTCGACGAGGATGGTGGTCTGCACGCCGAGCTAGAGTGGTAGCGCAATGACTGCGAGTGCAACCGAGAAGAACAGCAACAGCACCAGTACCACCAGCAGCGACGTGGCTAGTTGCGAAAAGTACGGGTATCAGCCTTCGGAGGTTCGCACGAGAAGTCGGACGATGGCGTCACGGTGGGCGTCTCCCTCCAGACCTCCCGGGTCCCAATCCGCACCGTGACGACCACCAACACCAGATATCGGCTTTCAGGAAAGTCCCAACGATGATCTGCGTGACCTCGAGCACGTATCCGTTCCCGTTAAGGGTCTGGGATTGCTTGAGTAGTCAAGTGCACCATTTGCTGAACCAGACTGAGTCAACAGACTTGGAGAGATCAACAGACGGCAACGACACTGAAGAGTGTCGTGTCGAGGACAGGAATCGTCGACACGTATCGCTAAGTGGCCTCCGCTGTCTTGAAGTGGAAATACTCGCGTGACTGGAACACTCAATTCGTATGCAGCCTCCAGTATTCAAAGTGTCATTCCCGCTTAAGTTTACAAAAAATTAATGATTGATCGGAATCGATACTCAAATTCCTTAATTTCCGCACGCTTGAATCAGCCACAGTGAGCAACGACACAGTCGTTGATTTTCGAAGCTGCCAACACGAGCAGCCATCGAGCCGACGAGGAGAGCAAACCAGAGCCGAGCAAGCGAGCGAACGCACGTGCGTGGGCCGCCCATGGAGAAGGACCTGCGCGACGCCTACAAGGCGCTGCAGCTCATGCGCGCCGACCTCCAGCGCACGCGCAAAGAGAAAGAGGCGCTCGAGCGCGAGGCGACGGCGCTCCGTAGCGACAATACGCGCCTACGCGTTGAGAATGAGCAGCAGAGCGAGCGGACGACTGAGCCACAGGGCTCTGTCGACGGCGACCACGCTGCCGACAAAGCGCAACTGCCACAAAGCGACAATAGCGGCAACCAGCAGCAACAGGAACAGGAACAGGACGACGCCAGCGACCCCGAGGCGCCGCCTGCGATTGTCGAAGAGATGGTGCGTGAGAAGCTCGGGCTGCTCGCGAACCTCTATAGTCTCAAGAGCAAGCTTGATGAGCAAGCAGCTGCGATGCTCGCGCAGCAAGCCGCGTTCGCCCAAGAGCGTGACGAGCTCTGCATGCAGCTCGAAGAGCTCAGCGACCAGTTTACACAGCTCCAGACACACGCGCTCGACCGGGAACACGAGAAGCAGTTTATGGAAGAGAAGTACGACTTCCTCGTGACTGAGCTGGAGCTGCTCAAGCGTGAGCGAGAGCATAGCACTAGTACCGACGCTGACAGCCAAACTGTCGCCCCTAGTCCGGCAGACGCGGCCGTGGCGCTTGACGACCTCCAGCAAGAGAACGACGCTCTGCGACAGGAACTGGAGGACGTGATGCGACAGCAGCGTACGCTCGCTGCTGGCAGCGACGCGGCAGTTGCGGCGGCCAACAAGCGTGAGGTCGAGAGCGAACAGCGTCGTGTGGCGCTGGAAGCGACAGTTGAGCGTGTCACCCGCGAGTGGGAGGCAGCGAACGCCGACGTACAGACGGCGACGCGTGCGTTCGAAGCGCTCCAGACCCAGACGAGTACGCTCGAGGCGGAGCTGGCAGCGCACGAAGCGACAGTCGCTGCGCTCGCAAGCGACAAGCAGCAACTGATCGCGTCGATTGCAGCGACCGACGACCAGCGACAGCGCGAGGTCGCGCAGCTCCAGGAGCTCCACAGGCGACAGCTCGCAGCAAACGACACGGCGTTGGCTCTCTCGAAACAAGCCGCAGAGGCAGTCATGACGCTGTTAGAGCGACAGGTGAATGCGTTCGAGACGCAGCACATGGCGCTGGAAGACACGACACAAGCTGCCGACAGCGACAGCGACAGGGCGGCGTTCGACGCATTCGACGCATTCGACGCATTCGACGCGTTCGCGACTCTACCCGACAGCGACGCTCACGTGCGCGCGTGGGCGTTTGTCGGCCAGAAAGTGCGGTCGCTCGGGCGTTTCCTAGCGCAGCTGCAGAGCTTCGCCGCTGTCGCAGACGCGACACTGAGCGTCTGTGACGCAAACGCGCGGGCACTCGCTGCACTCAGTACCACGCAGCCGCTTGCCTCGCGTCGCGTCGTGACGCAGGACGTCGTGTCGTTGTTGCGCGTCGTCGCCCAGCTCGAGCAGAGCGTCGTTGTGTCGTCGCACGCGAAGCTCGCACGGGGCGTGCACCACGACGTACTCGAGCTGCTTACGCACTGGTACGAGAGCCCAGGCCACGACAACGACGACGCTGACGCGAGTCCAGCGCCGCCTTTCGGGATCGCGTCTCGCGAAGCAGCGCTCGTACTGCAGAACTGGACAGCGGACAGTGGGAAGCGTCGAGCTGCTCAGCGTTGGCTCGAGCGGATCGAGACTGTCGACGGCAGCAGAGACGACGACAGCGTCCTGGGGCCAGACGGGAGCACACTCGAGCTCCAGCACATGACTGCCGAAGTGAAGCAGGCGTTCGCAGTGCTGCTCGTGCCAATCCTGCAGCGAAACCGGACGCTCTACGTACGGGTGTTCACCCGACGCACAGAAGGCGACAGGCGACGGTCCCAGAGCGTGAGGACCGAGCAGCCGACAGCAGACGACGACGCGACGTGGGAGATGAAGATCCACGTGCAGCGGCGACAGCGATCGAGTGGAACGACGACGACGCCGCCTACGAACAGCGCCCAACGGAAGCTCGAGCTGATTCAAGCCCGGCTGCACCACCTACAGAAGCGCTGACGCGAGTGAGCGACAGCGTAAGACAAGACAGGGACAACGTCGCCAATGTGGATGTGTTGTGGATGGAGATGGATGCGATCCGAGGACGATAGGGACGGTGGCTTGGGCGGCTCGGTGCAGGCGTGAAGGACCTCGTCTTCCCTCCCTCTCTCTCCTGCTTACTCGGCCTTCTTCTTTGCTTCCGCAAACATAAAGTCATAGTCTTGGATCTGGCTCCGGAGCGAGTCGCGCTCCGTCTTGAGGTCCTTCAGCTCTTTCGCCTGCTGCTCGAGCGTCGTCTGCTGCTGCGCCGTCCGCTCGCGGTGCTTGTCGGCTTCCAGCTTCTCGTCCAAGAGCTTCTCAAACGCAGTGCTCTGGTTCTCTGCCTGCTTCTTCACCGCTGCGACTTGGCTCTCAGCCGCCTTCACCGCCTGCGTCGCTGCGTCCAACTGCGTCGTGAGCGCTGCATTCTCCGCGACCAGCGTCGCCAGCACGTCTGTCGTCTTTGTGTTTGGCTTTGTGCTGTTGCCGTCTGTGGTGGTGGTGGTGTCGTCATTAACGCCCAAGAGTGCGTGGAGCTTCGCGAGCTGCTTCTTCATCGCTTCGTTCTCTGTCAACTGCTGCGTAAAGCCACTCGACGCGCCTTCCGCCTGCTTCTTCAACGCGCTCAAGCTCTTCTCGAGCCGAATGTTCTTCACAATCGCATGGTACACGAGTCGAAGCAGCCTGGAATGGCCCAATGGTCAGCGACCAATGACCAACGTACGCTACAGAACAACAAAACCTACAGAACGCTGGGATGGCGTTACGTACAGAAAGAGGAAGAGCGCAAAGCCCGAAATGTACATGTCGCGCTGGGCAGTGAGCAAGCGGATGCGCATGCCGTCGCTGAGGACAGTGCCAGTCGAGTGGTGTTTGTAGCACGTGTTCACGTCGGCTGTGGAAGAAGAAGTGGAGCGTGCGTGGGCGTGTGAGAGACATAGTCATCAGCCACAAGAGAGAGGCACCAAAAGCAAGCGCATGCACGTACAGAGAAAGAGAATTGTGACGAGCGCGAGCACGACTGTCGCAATGATCGACGGGATCGAGCCGCGGTCGCCCCATCGGACGGCGATGAACTGCACGATCGCCTGCGTCGCACGGTGGCCGAACGGCAGGCTGATGAGGAGGCACACGACGGCCTCGACGATCATGAGCCAGAAGAGGAGCTTGTTGAGCAGCATCGTGGCGAGTGAGGAGCTTCTGGTTCAGAGTGGGTGTGGATGTGTGGAGCTTGAGCGCCGCTGGGAAAGATCGGATGTGAGCGAGCGAGCAAACCGACAAGTGCGGGAGAACAACAATGGCCGCCGCCAGCCTGTCATAGTGGGTGCGTGACTCAGGACATTGCTTTGCAGAGGTTAAAAAGCATTCATTTGATAGCTAGTAACAATATGGAAGAGGAAGATTTGGATTGTACGACGGAAAACATAACACAGTTACCTCTGTAGAGGTGATTGTATCGGATAATGAATGTGACGAGCTCCGAAAGCTGAGCTGGGTCGAGGTGGCGCGCGGCGAGCGCTTTGCACGACAGCGAGGCGGGTGGGAGCGAGCGAAAGCATCGAGACATGGCAGGCGACAAAGCCGCCGTGTGGCTTGAGAGGAGAGGGAGATTCCCACTTGATCGCGAGGCGAGCAACAAATGATTCTGACACTGGAATCCTCAACCCTCTCAAGACATTCATTCGGTAGAGCCAACCTCCAAGCAGACTGGAGTGACCATGCGAAGCAGCAGGTCCAATACTCAGACTCATACACATACAGGACACGACCGAACGGACGCAGCACCATCAACCAAGAGCTCGTTCTCCGATGTATTCGTTTAGACGCGCTATGAAGAGACCAACACGAACGCGCACACCACCCACTGACTCGCTCCACGTCACCGCTTCCGCTTCTGACTGCTGACGCACGTGACGCCAGCGCCGTCGCGACAGCAGCGACTGTGGTTCGTCTGCTCGTGGTGCGTTCACTCGCACTGGGTCGCTCTCCACAGGCGTCTAGCCGACTACGAATCCGTGTGACTTCTTCGGACGACATGAACCGCCTGCCTAGTTCTTGCGCGCGGCCGCGATCGCCTTCTTGACCAGACTCGACTTCTGCTTGCGGGCGATCATGGTCTTGAAGCGCTCAAAGTCGTTCAGCTCCGCGCGCGTCTTCTTGTTCGCGATCTTCTTGGCCCACGTCGTGTTGTCCCACTTGGCGAGCGTGTTTTCCGCCGCGAGCGCCTTCTTCAGCGTCGCCTCGCGCGCCTGGCGCGGGATCTTAATCGTCAGGTCCGTCAGCGCCAGGCGCTTGAACGAGATCACCTGGCGGTTCACGCCCGTGACCGAGAACGGGCCGTCGATCAGCGCCTTGTTCTCGTCGACGACGTCGATGATCGTGGCGATCTTGCCCGAGTCCGGGCCGAAGTTGATCAGGGCGACACGGCCAATCGAAACGAATCGGTTGAAAGTCTGGGACAAGCAAGCAAGCATTGACACACACAAGTAAGAGTCAGCCGCGCCTGGAATGGCGCTCATGTCGATCGAAGCTGTGTGCGTGGGTGGGTGCTCGTGGTAGATAGATGAGTGGGTGAGCGGAGCGGGGGGCTGGAGACGGGAGCTGTCGACAGGAGGCGCTGCTGTTTCATCCAGTAGCTGTTCGATCTGCTGAAGGTGCAGGTCGTCGCTTGTGTTTGGACAGCTGCAGCACATTCCTCACTTTGTGCTCTATCGGAGATCTGCTTCGATGTGTCGTCTGACCCTCGCGGTGCCTGTAAGCTGGCTGTTGGGCAATCAATCGGTTGATCACCAGCGAGCGGAGCCCCTCGTCGCTTGTTGCGGTCGAGAGTCAAGCTCAGGATGACGGCTCAGCAGGTCCCCACTGCAGTCCGTTCCGCGTGTCCCTCCGCTCATTCGTCCTCTCCTCTCCACGGCACCACACCACGCCACGCCACGCATGCACACGCAGCCGCCATAACAAGGCACGAACCATGATTCTAGGAAATCGCCAAACGAACTAATGCCGCGAAGCGCAGCTTTCGAGTCCAAGAGCCAAAGCGCTCGCGTTGCTGCCCGCGCGAACCAGTCATCCTTGCCCTTCCCCTATCGACGGCTTCGCAGCCAATCATCCGAGCGAGCAAGCACATTCCCTAAAACCCATTCGCTGAAATTGCAATTGTTGAATTTTAGCGAATCCGAAGCGTGCAAAAGCACCTCGAATTTTTCTCTAACGATTTATACTCTGCGAGGTCATGCGCACATGGCACATCACCAATCTCCGCATATACTGCTTTCAATCCAAAATACGTGCCAATGGGAGCCAATCATTTGCCTCAACTCGCGCGTGCTAGCGTACCCCACCCTGCTTCGCAAAGTACGAATCGTTCCAACCAGTCTTTTCAAGCACACGCCGCCACCTGCCTCCGCCGCGGCTCGCAGTTTAGTTTAGCCCCTTTCAAGCAGCAGCCAGCCAGTCACCATGACGTTCGTCAAGGTGCAGAAGACGAAGGCGTACTTCAAGCGCTACCAGGTCAAGTATCGTCGTCGCCGTGAGGGCAAGACGGACTACCGCGCCCGCAAGCGCTTGATCACGCAGGACAAGAACAAGTACAACTCGCCCAAGTACCGTCTCGTTGTGCGCATCACGAACAAGCAGGTGATCTGCCAGATCGCGTACGCCGAGATTGATGGCGACAAGATCCTCGCGCAGGCGTCGTCGCTCGAGCTGCCGCGCTACGGCCTCACGGTCGGCCTGAAGAACTACTCGGCCGCGTACGCGACCGGTCTGCTCGTTGGTCGTCGTGTGCTCGCGAAGCTCGGTCTCGACGAGGACTACGAGGGCAACACGGAGGTCGACGGTGAGATTATCAAGACCGAGTCGAACGGCCGCACGTACTTTGTCAGCGAGATTGCGGACGAGAAGCGCCCGTTCCGCTGCTACCTCGACGTTGGTCTCCGCTCGACGACGACGGGCAACCGTGTGTTTGGTGCGCTCAAGGGCGCCGCTGACGCTGGTCTCGACATCCCGCATTCGGAGAAGCGTTTCCCAGGCTACAACCGTGACGACAAGTCGTACGACGCGGAGGTGCACCGTGACCGAATCTTTGGCGTGCACGTGGGCGACCACATGAAGGAGCTCGAGGAGGACGACCCCGAGATGCTTGCGGCGCACTACGCGTCGTACCAGAAGGCGGGTGTGGGCGGCGACGACGTTGAGGACCTGTTCACGAAGGTGCACGAGGCGATCCGCGAGGACCCGGCGGCTGCGGCCAAGTCGGGTTACGTGCCGGACAAGAAGTTCAAGAAGCCGGGCAAGCGGTCGCGCCAGCAGCGCCAGGCCCGTGTCGCGCAGAAGAAGGCGCACGCGGCGTCGAAGAAGTAGACGGGGTCTACTGTTGTTGTGCAACCAGCCACGCTGGACTCTGGGAGGGAGCAAGCGGGTGGCTGATCTTTTGTTCTGCTGAGGGAGGACAACACTTGAAGGCTAAACACCATTACCATTACGAGTGCTTGCGCGCGTAGATGTTGGCGTTTGCTGTGGATGTTGGCGTTTGCTGTGGAGTCAGTGGAGACAAACTTTTAGGTTCACTACCAAGAGTATGAATCACGACAGATGTGCAGTCCGGAGGCACACTGACTCACTCATTGTCCAGCCGCAGCACCGCCAAGTTGAAATCTACAACAGCTTATTGGCATCCCAAGTGTCACTTCAGCTTCATTCCTCCAGGATCAGAGCAACACTTCGTCGACATCCAAGGACTTTATGATCAAGGATGTCGTCACGACGAGGAGCAAACACACGCTCCGTGCTGGTCGAGACGCCACGTACATCCCATACGCTCCTGGACGCCACCAAGACGTCGATTATCACGCTGACGAAGAAGCTCAGCATCGACATGTGCCACCCCAAGTCGAATCCTGACACGGACAACGGTGGCTACGAGTACGTCGAGCCGTCGGATGAGTCAGAGTTGTGTGAGATCGATGTCAAGCTGGGCTGATGAACCCACAATCACTTTGAAAACACTGTCAGGAGCAGACTTCATGAACCGCACAAGCGAGCAGTGCAAGGTCGAGGTAGACGATGGGTGACTTGCGCAATGTGGAGCGGGGTTTGATTGTGTCTCGACCGGCATCGCGTTTGCTGATCGCGACCGTCGTTTAGTTGCTGCAGGCACCGCTGGGCGGGTTCAACATCGACATCACCCGAACGTGGACACTGCGCTCGTGCTGTCGATCTGTGCCGTCGTGGACGAGAAACTGAAGCTAGACCAGGAGCGAAACTGAAGCTAGGCCAGGAGCAAAACATCACGTAGCATTCGGACGCTTGCTAGCTGCAAACGAAGGCGCCCAATGCTCCTCTTTCGGCTTTGAAGTGTTGAGCCATGACGGCGCCGCAGAGAGTGAAGGGACAGGAGAGCAAGTTGATGCTGGTAAAGTATCCTTGTGTGTGAACTCTGATGTCACCTCCGTTTGTGACTTTTGACATCAATCTCTCGACGACTTCTTCAGATTTGCTCCGACGTGCATCAGAACGTGCTTGTTCCCACGACACCCAGAGTTTTCTGAATGGAGGAAGATACATCTCTTGTTGAAAGTCGTGTTTCACCAGCCATTGTTCATACTCGATCCCAGCTGTCCGCCCTTTGGAGTTTGGTCGACTGCTTGACTGGGACGCCATGTGTGATGAGCCGAGTCAGAGGTGGCGGAAGCTCGCGACGTCTTTGGAGGGACTTCTTCCGTCTCTTGCTGCCCGCGCTGCTTCGAAGCGCAATGGGCTTGGTCTGCCACCTCCTCGTTGGTGGGCGTAGACGCCCTTTCAGCTTGAGAAGCAAAACGGACGCCAGTGATGGCCAAGGCGAAACCGCTCAACGCTTGAAGCCACTCAGTCCTTTGGCAAGCAAGAGAAGCGCGCCAAGAGCAAATGTGGTGTGTGCTTCATCACTTGAAAGCACATGGTGTGATTGACAAAGATTGGATCGAAGCACGACAACCCGGACACAGAGAGAGAGAGAGAGAAGGCGATTGATGTGGGAGGAAGTCGACACGCCAAAAGCATCGCACTAGTACTCTTCGTCGCTCTCCATCAGAGCATTTTTGAGTGAGTTGCAACACCACGACTCACTCACTCGCGACCTTTTGAGCTCGCATGCAAATCAATCAAAACCAGCACGACTTTTCGGGTCTTTTGAAATCCACTTTCTTGCAATCCAAGGGCACGGCTGGTTCCATACCTCCAAGCAGCCATCTCAAGGCGCGCGGAAGGCAGAGGACACCTGGTGGCAGCCGCGCTTGCCCAAGCTCGCTGACTCTCAACTTGCCTACGAGGAAGATACGCTTCCTCCTCTTGCTACTGGACCTGCTCCCCACCACCATCACCTTCACACGAGTTTTTCAAAGTCAAGATCGCCAACCGTTTATTCACAGTTGAGTTGCAGTTACCACAGAAAGAAGCGACTCGGCGCGTGCGTTGGCGGTTCTGCGTCAGAGACTCGCTAAAAGCCCAAACGCCCCCAAGAGCCGTCGAAAGCGCGGCCACTCACACTTTCAGGGTCGCAAGCTGCCGCCGCTGCTTGGTAGTCCCGAATCCACCGCCTGCCGCGCACGTGAAAGGCTGCGCTACATCCAGTGCAGTCAAGTCCCTTGCTCGAGCCGCTCTCGCGTTTTGCTCGCTGTGCCGCGCTGCCTGCGAACTGCTCCTGCCCTCCTCCGACTCTCGCTGTGAGAAGTAGCTCTGGATCGCTTTTCGCACGCCACGCTTGGCGGAAATCCCACTCTCCATACTGAGCGCAAGTCAAGTGTGCGAACTGACGAGCGAACGAGAGAACGACGCGTTCACCCGACTCGACTCGACTTTTTTGACGCGCATCGCTTCGCGCCGCGTCCCATCGGCACTCGCGCTTTTCCTTCCCCAAGTGACTGCGCGCGACCCGCACAAGCTCATCCGCCGCCATCGCCATCGCCGTCCTCGGTTCGCGCAAGCAAGCGCCTCCCTCACTCGGCGATTCCCGACCCCGCGCACGCCCAGACAAGCAGCGCCGATCGTCATCCTCATTCTTTCCTTCCCATCGCTCGTCATCCATTTCTTCCTCGTCACTTGCCTGAATAGCGAAAGTGGTCGCCAACATGAACAACGCCGCACTCACACCACCAGCGACTGCTGCGCTGGCGCCGCTGTCGCCGACCCGCTCGCGGCTCCCAGCGCTGCACTTTGCGATCTCCCACGGCGGCGCAGACCTGCGGCTGCCAGCGTTTGCGCTCGCGCCGTACGACAGCAGCAGCAGCAACAGTAGCCACACGAGCGACGACGACGACGCGCACTGTGCGACGCCGCACTTTGCGCTCAGCAGCGCATCGTTCTATCCCGAGGCGTCGCCGACGCTCAAGACGCCCGCAGCCGCCACACCACTCGCCCACTATTGTCGCACGACCGACAAGGACACCACCACCACGAGCGCAGCTGCGACGGCCGACGAGCTCCAGCGGCGCAAGCGCGGGACGCGCCGGGGGACGCTCAACCCCGAAGCCAAGAGCGTGCTGAAAGCGTGGATGTTCTCACCTGAGCACTTTGCGCACCCGTACCCGAGCGAAGAAGAGAAGGAAGAGCTCGCGACGGAAGCCGGGATTGAAGTCAAGCAGCTCTCGAACTGGTTTACGAACGCCCGGAAGCGCTTGTGGCAGCCGGTGCTGCGCCAGTCGGGCGTGGAAGTCAAGAACTTCTTGTCGACTGGTCGGGGTGGCCCCCGTGGCTCGAAACTCGACGTTCTGCCGACGCTCGTGCCGTTGTCGCCGCCGCTGTCGCCACGACCGCGTAGTAACAGCAGCAGTGCGTTCTCGGAAGTGTCGACCGCGTCGTCGTCGTCGTCGCCGCTCAAGCGCGCGTGGGCAGACGTGGAGGCGTCGCTACCGTCGGACGACGAGACGAGTTCCGCGGTCGTTGTGCCGACGAAGCGCAAGAAGACGAGCGCTGCAGTCGCTAACGTGTCGACGCGTCTGAAGAAGAGCACGAGCAGCCGCAAGCCTGCGATCGCGCAGATTGCGAGCCAGTTGAGCGAAGAGCTCCGGGTCGCGCTCGCAGAGCGGACAGCGGCGACGACAGCGGACGCACCGACGTTCCAGGAGCTCGAGATCTTGGCTGCAACGTCGCTCATAGGGCTCCACCAGCAGCAGTACCAACCGGTGCACTAGGTGGGAGAGCGAGCGGCGCCAGCCTCTGTGCTCGTGGCGTACACCAGTCCATATTTATTCCCGCCGTACTCCCTCTTCTCACTACCAGCAGCTCGCGCACGAGTCGCGCAGGTTCGTTCGTTCCAGCAAGCAGCGCCTCCCGTGACGTCGTGCAGCCTCTCATAATTATTATCAACTACGCCAGTTTCCCACCACCTCTCGGTTCATAGGTTAATGGGTTGGAGGTCCTTCCGGAGCTGCCTGCGTCGCTCGCTGGGCTTTGCGCGCCAAGAACCGCGCTTTTGCAGCTGCGATCGTCTCGTCTTTGCTCGGCTTCGCTGCCTGGGGCGCTGTTGGCGCTGCAGGCAGTGGTAACGACGTGCTGAGCTCGCTCGTAGCCGCTGTCCGTCGCCGTTTCTCGCTTGGCTCGACCGACTCCAGCTCCGTTTCCACCCGCGTAGTGGGGTCCGCAGCCGCTGTCGCTGTCGCTGTCGCTGTCGTATTCACACCGGCGTTGTTGTCGCCGTCAGCTGTCGTTGTCCGCACCGTGTACGCGCTCGTGGCGTTCGCAGTCGACCCGCCCATTGCGAGGTTCTTGTGCAGCAGGTTCGCGTAGAAGCCGGCCATTGCGAGCTCTCCTCGCTTCGTCACGTCCTCTACGTCTTCGAGCGCATCGAGCCGCGCGTCTTCGTCGTCCCACTGGCGCTGCTCCTGCAGTTTGCGCTTGTACGATGCGGACACGAGCTTCTCCTTGTCGCTGTAGAGCGCGTCGTCGGCTTGGCGTTCGTGGAGCAAGCGGCGTTCGCGAATGCGCTCGTTCTCGCTCGCACGGATCTTGGCTTTCTGCAGCAGACTCGCAATGTACTTGGGCTGCTTCTTCTCGGCTTCGCGCTGCTCGCGGCGTCGCGTCGCAGTGTCGCGTCGCTCGCTCGTGAGTGCGTCGTATACACCGTCGTACTCGAACACGGTCGCGTCTTGCGCTAGCGCCTGGCTGTGCGCTTTCGCGACCTCGCTCGCACGTACGCTACGCGCAGCGTCCTCTGCGACGCGGCGCCGGAGCTCCGCTTCGCTGGCAGCGGCTGGCGCTGACGTGGTCGTGGTAGGCGTCGCGTGGGCGAAGGCGTTGAAAACTGTGGAGGGACCGCTCTCCTGAACGTGTGGGAATGAAAGACGTGTGAGTGGCGCAATGAGGCGAGAGGAGGTGGGGGAGCGAGTTGAGGAGCAGGCGCACCTTTTTCGCGGCGCTTGGGGGCAGGATGAGCCCGTACTGCTTCTTGGAGGCGGCGCTGCCCTTGGCCTTGGCCGCTGGCAGCTTCATGGAGAACGACATCGCTACTGTGAAGCAATTTGAAAGGTGCGGTGAATATGAGCGAAAAGTGCAAGCGAGGTTCAACGAAAAATGCAAAGATGTCTAGTACATGACTTGGGTTTTGTATGATATTATGGACAGCGAAAACGAACGAGAATGATGTTCCACCAGGAGCTGCGTATTCACTTGGAAGGCGTTGATCGACGAGGAACAAAGAGTGTCCTGGCAGGAGACCCAACGCCTTCCCTGGATGCCAAGCCGCGATTTTACTTCCACAGTCTCGGAGACTCATCTCAGAGCCCTACTGTAAATGGCAACCGCACAGCTTACTTCCACCCGACTCGAAGTGTTTTTCATGCTCAGTCAGCATCAGTGATCACTCCGTTCGACGCTCTGTCGACGACGCAGACCTCGCAAGGGCGACGTTCGTCTACCCAATCACTGCGAGTGCGTCGCTGGCAGCCGTCGATCTCTCTAAGTCTATTGACTTAGTCTGTTTCGGCAATTGGTGCGCGCGTGGCTGGTGACGACTAGTCAAGCGCTACGGGAGACTACGGGAACGAGTACATGATTGAGGTCACGCAGATCAACGTTGGGACTTTCCTGAAAGCCGATATCTGGTGTTGGTGGTCGTCACGGTGCGGATTGGGACCCGGGAGGTCTGGAGGGAGACGCCCACCGTGACGCCATCGTTCGACTTCTCGTGCGAACCTCCGAAGGCTGATACCCGTACTTTTCACCACTGACCACGTCGCTGTTGGTGGTGCTGGCGCTCTGCTTCTCGGATGCACGCGCAGTCACTGCCTTGCCGCTCTGGCTCGGTGTGTAGACCACCGTCCTCGTCGACGCGAGCACCATGGCGGCTCGCCTGATCATTAACTCGACCCCGCTCTCTGTGAGCGACGAGTTACATCTCCGCATTAGCCGTGACAGACGGTCTCGGCTCGCTCAACGACACGCGCTCGTCACGTTCTACCGCTCACGACTCGGCCACTCGCAGTCGGGAAGGGCTGGAGCCCGATTGCGCTCCGACTGTGTGGTGGCGGCTTGAACCGACAGCGAGAGGCGATGACGTGGCTTGGAGCCGATCCGAAGCTCGTGAACTGCATCAGCCTTTGCGCTGTGATCACCAAACTCGTGCAAGTTTGACGTTGCGTTCCAAGATCGGAGTGTTGACCGTGGATTTGTGGGCCCACATTGTGCACTTCCGGCAGCTACCGCTTCTTCTGAGCCGCATGCCAGCACTCTTTGAATGCTCGTGTCGGTTTTTGTGGCGCATAACGACATCCACGAAGACGAGCTGACCATCATGTAAGGCGCCGTGCCCATCGAGAACAACCTGCGCGCAGGGAAAGCTTGACAAACCGGGTTGATCGAGCGGGCTCCTGATACTGTGCTCGGAGTAGACTGAAAAACTCAGGACAGCACAGCACAGACGACTCAATGATGCAAACAACGCTAGTAATGAGCCGTAATGAGCGTTGGAGCAAGGCTGCCAGGTCAACACGCTGTGCCATTGAGAGCCGGAGTGGGGACTCTCGGACTGTTCGTACTTTTAGTTCAGCGAGTGGACTGTAGCTGTAGCTCGGTTTCCTGTTTCCTGTGATGTTTTCCTGTGGAAAACCGTTTCGGGACGCCGGGACATCCGTCCCGAATCCAAATATTGTACATCAGGGACTGTGATCGACTGGCTGTTGGCCGGCGAGCTCACGGACACCAGTCGAGTCGCTCGTGCCGCACACTCTCCAAGTGAAAGCTCCGACAGACAAGATGGTGCGTGGCGGCTGTGTCGTTCGACAGGGAGCAATGTCATCCCATGTGGGTGAGCAAGCGCTCACGAGCTGCTGTCTTCGCTGTAGGCTGGTGACAAGAGCAACAATGCGATGCGCGAGATCAAGGTCGAGAAGCTCGTGATCAACTGCTGTGTCGGCGAGTCCGGCGACAAGCTCACGCGCGCGGCGCGTGTGCTGGAGCAGCTCACGGGCCAGAAGCCGGTGTACTCCAAGGGTAAGCTCTCCACGCCTTAACAGGCTGCTTGCCCCAAGCCGCCACCACCCAGACCGACACCAACACCCCGCTCGACCCGGCCCCTGCGCTCTCGAGTGCGCTCTTGTGAGTAAGGGCGACGGCGAGCGGGAGGGGATACCACGATGCTTCGCGCAGTGGGATGGGTGTGTGCTTGTGAAGACGACCTTTCTGGGTGCTGCTCTGTTCCTGTCCGCAAGGCGGGGCCAGACCAGTTCATCCCCGATCGCGTGCGTGAGTGAGTACTACTACCGGGACCCACCGTCGCGACTCGCAGTGTGTTTGACCCATTTGGCCGCACACTGTCGAGCCGGCGTCTTGGGCTTTCCCCAGTGCGAGCTTTTCGGCGGCGTAAGCCCGTCGGACGTATGTGTGTGTCGTGTGTTGTGTGTGCCATGGCCGGTCGTTAGTCGAGGAGCGCTTAGAAGAGCTCTTTTCACAGTCTCGAGCCGTTCCAGGCGCTGATCAACTGACGCGTGTATGTGTCTCTCTGTCCCTCGTTCTCTTCTCTTCCAGCCCGCTACACGGTCCGCACGTTCGGCATTCGTCGTAACGAAAAGATCTCGTGCCACGTGACGGTCCGCGGCGAGCTCGCGACCGAGATTCTCGACCGCGGCCTCAAGGTGAAGGAGTACGAGCTCAAGAAGAAGAACTTCTCGGACACGGGCAACTTTGGCTTCGGTATCCAGGAGCACATTGACCTCGGCATCAAGTACGACCCGTCCACTGGCATTTACGGCATGGACTTCTTCGTCGTGCTCACCCGCCCAGGTGCGCGTGTGTCGCGCCGCAAGATCCAGCAGAGCCGCGTCGGGGCCCCGCACCGTCTCCACAAGGACGACGCGATCAAGTGGTTCCAGACCAAGTTCGAGGGCATTGTGCTGTAAGCGCGAGCTGCTCAGCTCAGTTTCCTTTCGGAGAGGATCGACTAAGTCGACGCAGCAACTTGTTGACTTTTGCAATACAAATTTGGAGAACCGCTGCAGTTCTTACACTTTATGCAAACGGAAAGCAGATTCGCGGTAGACCTGTTTTTTGTATGCCGCATTCATTCCGATTCCGCGGACTTGCTTTTCGGAGGCGGAGCGAAATCGGAATGAATGCTACATACAAAAAACAAGACGAACGCGAATCTGCTTTCCGAGGTCCGATTTAATGTAAATCGTAGCGATTAATAAGTGCACTCTTTTTTTGTGACTTTCTTGAAATACGAATTAGACGATGCTATTTGAGACCACTTTAAACAAAAGTTTCTAAACCTCGTTTTTGAGGTGTTTTAGTTACGTATACCACGAGAATCTGCAGCGTCTTGGCTTTCAACTCACGTTTCAAGCATTCAAATACGATGCTTCGTTCAAAAGTGATGG
>JAASFJ010000405.1:0-23601 GCA_023333755.1 Globisporangium uncinulatum
AGGGACGCGTACCGTTGTGGGCAGATCTGGACACGACTGAAGCAAGGACGAGCCGTTGGTAGTATCAACCAGCTCCCCTGTCGCCTCGCTTCCCTTGCTGTCGTCATCAGCACCACCACCACCCTCGATCGCCAAGGCCACCAGCACATCCTGGCTCTCCACACGCAGCACCTTGTCGATGCTCCTCCCTGCCTTGTGCTCGCACACTCGTAGAACCTCGTCGCTCTTGACTGACGACTGCTCCGTCACGCGATACGGCTCGCCTGCGAACTCAAACTGGAGGGTCCGGTCGCTCTCTGAGGCGTTCGGAGCGGCTGTGATCCACTTTGCACTGCGTGAGGCGTTGACGAGTGCGTGCAATGGAGGAACTTCGTACGGATCGATGCAGCTTCCAGTGCGTTCAACAGATTCGCCGTCTCCAGTCTTGACCCACTTGTAGCCCTGTCCTCGCTTCAGCACCACGTTCACGCGAGTCGCTTCTCTCGGCAGCCTCACGCGACACTCGCCGTCGACGCTGAACGACTGTGGCCCAGAGTCGCCCATGGTCCGTGACAGCGACACGACCCGCAGTCGGCAGCACATGTCCATCGCAAAGTTCGCACGCGACGTGCTCGTTGCTGCAACGTGGACTGTGTGTGAGTGTGCCAGTTCGTTTAGGTACCGGGTGAACTGGGCCTCTGCAGTCACGACGCGACAGTCTCTCGGGAGCTCAACCGCTGAGGCGCTCGAGCGAGAAACACCAGCGTCCGTCAGCACAGGCGTCGTTGGCTTGAGAATGTGGACGAGAAGCAGCACGTTGCTCAGCGCCAACAGCACGACCAGCACGGTCTGGAAGAGCCGCTTCCGGTCCAGGCGACGTCCTGGACGAGAAGCATTGGCGGCGTCTAGGATGTCGTTGTCGCGTGACGAGTGGTGCGACTCGAACGCATTGGATGGCTGCGTGGTGTCGGTCTTCCGCTTACACGGCTCCATCGGGACGGACGTTCGAAGGAGCAGCAGCAGACTCAGCTGGGCAATCGGCAACTGAGGCGGAACCGAACTCGGTCAAAGCTTCTGGACTCTGATGAAGTACTGTCAGGCAGGACCCATGCGGCAGTTGAGTTCCTACAGTACCTACTGTCGCGTGCGTCTCTGGGACCCGACGGTTGTTTGTCGCGCGAGCACGACCGTCTGGGACGGCTGCCTATCTCGCTCAGACGTCGACGTACCAGTTCATTTCGCCGTTAACGTCGACTGTCACGTAGTCCATGAAGGAGCGGAGGCGTGCACCGTCGCTGGCTGAGACCATCGCGACGGGGATCGTGACGCGGAGCCAGTCGCTGGGTGGATCGTTGTGAAACACCCCAACGCGACGGTCGTGGGTTGCGTCCTTGGTGTCGTCACTGTCGTTGCTGTCGTTACTGTCGACCAGAGGCGAGACGCCCACCGTGCGGTGGCAGTGCATCACGTCCGGGTCGCACTGGTCCGAGTCGAAGACCAGCGCGGCCACAGCGCCGGCTGCCTGGGCCACACGGGCTTTATGTGCCACGCTCACTTTGCCACGCGTGAACACGGCGATCTTGCCCTGGAGCTCGTGCGCGTTGTAGAGAGCGTACGAGCCGTCGTTCGGGATCGCAAACACGAGCGCTGGAAGGCAGAAGCCGTGGCCGTTGGCGCAAGAACGTCAGCGCAACAAGAGGAGGAATCGGATGAGGGAGGGAGTGGCGGTGGGCTGCTGGTACGCACCAGAGTTCACGAAGAACTTTGCCGGGTTGAAAGGCGCCTGGTGGGGGATCACTGGTGCAGGCCACGCATATAGCACACATGCCCAGTAAGAGTCAGAGGAACGAGTGACGGGCGTCGCAGCTCTCACTCGCTCGCTCACTGCACACACACACACACCGACGGAGCCTTCGACGAGCGGATCGGCGCAGTCGCGACAGAAGAGGAGATGGTGCTCGCTCGAGAACACGACTTGGAGCTCACGCGCCACAGGCGACGGCGACGGCGACGGCGGGTGGGCGATCACCATCGCCATTCTTTCGACGTGCAGCGCGAACAGGAGCAGCGACAGCGTCACCACAAGAGAGACGCAGGGTGACGCCATTGTATTCTGCAGTAGTTCGCTGGGCGAAGAAGTAGAACAGAGACGACAGCAGCATAAGTGACGCTTCCTAGTGGTCACGTAGTCAACAAGACACCAGCAAGTCGAGCATTCGGACTGTGAGAGGGGCTGGACTGACTGTGGTCACCCTCCCTCTGAACTACTCCTCTTTCTCTCTATAGCTCACCCTGTGCCGCTTTGCCAGCAAAGTACTGCGGCAGCTCGTGTGGTGCGACAAAGTCCTTCACAAGCGTCGCACGCGTCTGCACTTCAACGAGCCCTTCACGCGCGAACCGCTGGCCCACGACAACACGAAACGGGAACCCGAGCAGCTCGGACTCGGCGAGCTTCGAGCCCGGGCGGTCGCGCCAGCGGTCGTCCAGGAGCACGTCGTCAGGGGCGAGGCCCGCGACAGTGCCGGACGCGAGCTCACGAGCGATGGCCACTGCTGCCTGTGCGAGCGGCTCGTCTTCGTCGGCGCTTCCGATCGCCAGCACGACGACCTTGAACGGCGCAATAGCGGCCGGCCACACGATCCCACGGGCGTCGTGCGCCACTTCGACAGCGGCCGCTACGAGCCGTGAGACGCCGAGGCCGTAGCAACCCATCTCCATCACACTGTCGCCACTCGGGCTCGTCTTCACGCCGAACGGCTTCGAATACTTGGTGCCGAGGTAAAAGACGTGGCCGACCTCAATGCCGCGCTTTGCTGCCAGCGGCGCGTGAGCTTCACACCGGGGGCACCCGTCGCCTGCAATCGCCACCCTAAAGTGCCCGCGGTGGACGCGTACAGGGCTCTGGGGCTTGTCGAACGCTGCGGCCGCGTGCGTCACGAGCGCTGTCGCGTCGTCTGTCGTGTCGAGGGAGTCGTCGATGAACACGGAGAGGTTGTTGTGTGCGATGTCCAAGGCCGCCAGCGCGTGTGCGCTCACAGTCTCGAGCTCGACGCCACCAAAGAAGCTCTTGAGCGACAGCGCGTTCACCTCCCGGTCGCGACGGGCAAACACGACAGCGTACTGAGATGGCATTGTGTCTGCGGCACCACTGTCGTTCGTACTGTCGCCACTGTCGGGTCGCTCACGGAGCACCTTCACAGTGAACGGAGCAGCTTGTGCGTCGCTGTCGCCCAGCGCCGCAAGCGCCTTCCAGACACGGACGTCGCGCGCGTGGAGGAGCTGGTGGATGGGCTCCAGTGCGTCCCTCCTGTCGCTGTCGCTGTCGGCTGTCGTTTCTGTCGCTGCTGCCGGCGCCAACACACCGACAGCTTTCTCGACGTTCGCAGCGTAGCCACACGCCTGCGACGTGCACGAGAGGATCGCGTCTTCGCCGACGTCTGCGACCACGTGGAACTCGTGCGAGAGGCTGCCGCCGATCGCGCCCGAGTCGGCCTCGACCTTGACGACCGGCAGCCGCAGCCGCGTCTTCAAGATCGTTTCGTACGCACGCACCACGTCATCGTACGTCGCAAGCGCCGCATTGAAGCTCGTGTCGAACGAGTACATGTCCTTCATGACGAACTCGCGGGCGCGCAAGAGCCCAAAGCGCGGCCGGATCTCGTCCCGGAACTTCTTGCCAATCTGGTACAACCGGAGCGACGGACTGTCGTGGGCGTCACTACTGGGCGTAAAGTGGCTCGCGACGAGGCTCGTCACGCTCTCTTCGTGCGTCGGTGCGAGCGCATGCAGTGCGTGGCGTCGGTCTGCGAACGTCATGAGCTCCGGGCCGCGGGTTTGCCACCGGCCCGACTGCTGCCAGAGCTCGGCGGGCGTGATGAGCGGGAGGTCGATCTTGTTGCCGCGGATCGCGCGCATCTCGGCGTCGATCACCGCCTCGAGCTTTGCGACCACGCGGCGGCCGAGCGGGAGGAACGCGAACGTGCCGTGGCCGCTCTTGCGCACAAAGCCGCCTCGCACGAGCAGCTGGTGGCTCGGGACGGCGGCGTCCGCCGGCACCTCCTTCTCAGTCGGCACCCACAGCGTCGACCGGAGCGCAAACGGAGGCGCTGGGCCCGTGCGGAGACTGCTGCTCGCGCGTCGACAGAGGCGGCCACGCGCTGCCGCCCACATGCTTTCGGGGTGACAACACAAGTCTACTTTGACGTGTGTGGTGGTCGTGATGACAAGCAAAGACGAAACGGTGTCGGCTGTATTGTTGTAGTTGCATACTATCGGGGTTTAATTGCCATACATTGCAACTACAAAATAACAAGGACTTGTCGAAAAGTCGGTTGGCCATTCCAAGATTTTGGACACTCGAGATGGAGAAGGCGCACAAGGCGAGCACAGGAGGTGGCGCTCACGGCCGCAATCGCAACCGCAGCCGCAAGCTCAAGCAGCCACGCGCAGCCGACATGCCGCGAGTCCTCGCAGAGCTGCTGCAGGAGCCCAAAGTGGCGCTGCTGCACCGTGTCGTGCGGATCGCGAGTCCGAATGTCGCGTGGGGGCTCCTCAAGCAGACGCTGCACGTCCAGCAGCAGGGCGGACAGGCCGTGAACGCGCTGGCAAGCGGTGCTCCTGAGCGGCTGCTTGTCCACGACGCAGAGACGCAGCAGGCCGCGCCTCGTCAGCGCACGACCGGCGGCGTCTTCTTTGCGCTGTTGCGAGACGCAGTGTCGCGGGAGACGTACCGGGAGATCTACGAAGTCGAAGCGCGCAAGAAGAAGGACGGGAAGAAGCGCGTACGGTACCAGAAGAAGCAGCGCTTTGAGCGGGAGATCGACCAGCTGGGCTTCCACGTAAAGCTCCAGTTGGCGCCAGAGGCGAACGAAGAGCCGGCGACGAGGACGACTGACAACGCACTACCAGCAGCAGCAGCAGCAGCAGCTCCGTTTGGGCTCTTGAAGGGCGACACGAGCGCAGAGGACGCAGAAGAAGGCGAAGTGGACGAGAAAATGGAGCTCGCGTGAGCGTCTTGAAGGCGCTGGGACTGGCGCTGGTGGGTTAAGTACGTGGGTGGGTTAAGTACGCGGGTGGGTTAAGTACGCTGGTGGTCGTTCAATCTCACAGACTCTTGTCTGTCGACAGGCGCGTACTAAGTACAACAGTACTTAACGTCACTCAACACGCTCACACTCTTAGTCAGTAATCAAGGCTGTGGACGACTCTCTCAGCTTCTTGCGTTTCTTGCGATGACTCCAGCAGCAGCTGGCCGCCAGTGGGGAGTGGGGAGTGGAGGATGGGGTCGTTGTCGTGGTCATCTTTCTCTCTTTCGCTTGTGTGATGGTTTCGACTCGGTCGGCTCCTGCGTCTTGGCCGTTGAGGGCGTTGGCCGGTAGAGAAAGAGGTGTTGGGGGAAGCGGGTGCTGAGGTCGCGGGCGGCGCGTCGTTCCGTCGCCACTGCGAGCGTCGCAAACACGAGCGCGACCTGGGAGCCGAGTGCGAATGAGAGAAGAATGAGAGAAGAATGAGAGAAGAATGAGATGAGAACGAGATGGATGGGTGCACGGACGGACGCACCAACGTCGCAATCAGTGCGGTCGTGGCGACAAAGTGGGTAAGTTTGCGCACGAACGCGAGCGAACTGCAACAGCGACAGCAAGCCAAGGCATCCATCACACACTCATGAGCACACACAGGCGAGCGAATGGACACAGAGGCGGCCTTGTGACGCACCAGTTGCGAACCACGAGGCTGCAGGCTGTGGAAGTTGGAGGCGGGTCGTCCGACGCGCTCATCGGGCTGCGGAGCGTCCAGTAAGGGTGAGTGCAACGACAAGCGAGCCCAGGTTCACTCCCGTATAAGTACGGACCAGAGGAAGGCGTTGCAGCAGCACAGTGCGAGGCTCACACGGAGACTCGAGTGGACCAGTGCAACGAACATGAATGGGACGAGTCCGATCGTGATCCCAACAGCCTAGCGTCGGCCAGACACACACAAGCACTCACTCAGCTCAACTTACCTGACCATTGCCACAGCGAGACGTCAGCTTCACAGAGTACGTACCCACGTAAACGCGCGTCTGCGGTGCCGAGCGGCCTCAACGGACGCTGATGCGCGTAGCAAACAGAGCGCGAGGAGCAGGAGCCAGTGCGGCGCAACGAGCAGCAGCGTGCGCCACGACAGCCCCGCCCCACACGTCGAGGCGGGCGTGGCAGTTACCTCTGCAAAGAACTCCCACGCGCACGCGATGGAACTGATCTACGAGGCCGATAGAGAGAGGGAAGGGAGAAGAGAAGTGGGTGCGAGAATGCAGGCCACAGGAGCCGACTGGCAAGGGAGACTGGAAAGAGCTCCCTCACAAGAGCGCTCCTGGTCGGAGCTCGGAATGCCGTGCGCGCAAAGATGGCGCGTGAGTTGATTGGCTCCTCGTGACGATCGCGCTGGAGGAGGAGCTTGGAAACGCTGCGGTACATGGCCGCCTGCTGGGGTTGGATCGGATCGAAGATTGATTGCATCCGTGCTCACAGGAAGCGGCGACGTGAAGCTCGAGGCATTGACGCACTTTCTTAGGAACTCTTGTTTGGTTGGTTGATTAGTTGGTACAGTCCGCATTTGTGAGTGGTATTGTAGGTAGGTACTGTAGGTAGGTACTGTAGGTTCGCTACGAGACTGTTTTTGCTGTTCACTTTTGCCACTCCGAGTCCTGCTGTGGGGCCCATTTGTGGCATCCAAGACTCTTGGACCAAGAGCTCTCGGATCGAGAATGTCCGAATCACACGACAGAGCGAGCCGAGGAGCGTTTGCTGGTGCTCTGGTGACAACGAGGTGTCGTCACGCTCTCGCGAAGCGAAGGACCAAGTTGACTCGAACGCTTGCGTTTCAGGAGATTGCATTTGCATTCTGCTGGTGCTGTAACTGGTGCTGGTGCTTTGACCCTTCGTTGGTCTATCATTGCTGGTGGAGGGCATTGCTCGTTTCGCACCAGAACTGGAACTGCTTTCGCGACCGCACTTGAGTGCTTGCTTTCGCGTGAAATGGCGACTTGCGAGACTGACAAGTGCTGCTTGGGGCAGCGTCACCTTTGAACGCAACACGGACACGCGACCGCCACCACCAAACAGAAACGTTACTGTTGTGCGTCCGCGAGTTGCTCTCAGCTTCAACGTGGCGCAAGTCGTTGGTTTAGTATGGCGTTGCAAGCGATCCGAGGTGAGCGAGCGAAGGAGAATGCGGACGCCAGCAGCAGCAACAGCAGATCCAAGGAACAAGGCAGGCTGGTCACCATGAACAACCTCAACCTTTGGAGCTTTTCAGTAAAAAGTTTTCAGACCTTTCCAAACACCAGAAAATAATGAAACTTGAGTTGAACTTGCGTTCTTTCTTTCTTCAGCACATCCCACCCGGTCGCCAGCGAGAAGAAAGCGAGGGAGCTTCTCAAAAGAAGCACCAAATTCAGTCAACAGCTGACGACCGAACCAAACAGCCAGAAGCTCAGCAGCTCAGGAGTTCACTTCGCTCTTCTTGGCCACCCACGAAAGCGAGCGACCAACGTGACGACAGCGACGACATGATGGACCTACGCACCCATGCGTGGCCCTCGGCCGCAGCAGCAGGCGACGCGTCCGACGACGTGAAGATGCTGCTAGCGGACCTCGACACGGCCGCCAATCTCCCGTCCACTGCGTCCTCCTCGTCCTCGTCCTCGTCCTCTGCCGCGCACCTGGCGCGCAGCCTCGAAGCGGACGCCAGCACGATGGTTCTGATGATGCTGCTGCCTGGTGGGGACGACGCGTCAGCTGCGGCCACGAGCGCCACGTTCTCTGAGGAAGAACAGCAGCGTGAGCTCAGTGGGGACACCCAAGAGAGTCCGGATTTCAACGACGACAACGACTTTGACGCAGACCTCTGGACAGCGGCGGCGCCGGACGAACCGTTCGACCTCATGGACGCAGACGACGAGCCTCTCACTCTGGCTGACAGCAGCCAGACCCACACACTCGCACCGTCGTTCTCAGAGGTTACAGGCGGAGGCGGAAGTAGTGGGACGAGCGACGCGAAGAAGCGACGGGGCCGCAAACCGGCCGCCAAGTCCACAGCCGCACCAAAGAAACCCAAGCGCCTGCCCCCGTCGCCTTCGAAAGCGCGACTACGCAACTACGAGCGCCGGAGCCGCACGAAGCGCGAGGTACGTCCAGTATTTGGGTGGTGTTCAGTACTGTTGTCCATAAAAGGGACTCACATCCCTCTCTCTAGAACACTATGCTGATTATGAAGGACGCCGTCCAGCGGCTCGAAGCCCAAGTCGCCGCGTTCTGTGATCGCCAACAGCACTTAGCGCCAGCGAAGCAGCAGACAATGTGCGACTGGGCGCTCGAAGCGATCCGCCTGAACCACCAGAACTACCACCTCCGCCGAGCCATTGACGACCACCGGTTCTTCCACTCGATGGTCGGCCTCGAGTTCGCCCACCGCGAAGCAGCGACGCCACTGGAACAGATTGACGCAATGGCGACGCCGCCATCGTGGCGGCCACTCACAGAGGCCTCGTGCTTTGGGTTCATTAGGGAGAGCTACCAAGAGATTGCCAACTTCTCGTCCAGTGAGGACTTTGTCTCGAGCGGGCTCGAGATCTGCGGCTGGCGCGAGAAGCGCAAGCTCTGCGGCACGAGCGTCAAGTTCCAGTTCCACAAGACGTTCGCAAAGGACTGCAGTGACGAGCTTGCCACGCGGAGCTGGGAGATGCGGGCCGTCCAGGACCAGGTCTCCCGGTACTTTGGTCCGTACTTGGACGTCCAGGTCGAAGTGATCCAACGCCTCGCTCCAGATGTCGTGGTCGTCCGGCGGAAGATTACGCACACGCAGGACGGGTGGGTGCACCACACGATCTACTTGCTTTTCCGCACGAAGACAGCGGACGGCCACCTCGTGTGCATCCGCGACATGAACCCAGAAGACACACGCGACGAGCTGAACGCGTTTGTCGGCGCTTCGACGGCTGCGCCTGCGAGTCGGCTCGTGATCTGGTCCAACTGCTTCATCTGGTGGAAGTTTACGACGTTGCCGAAAGCAGTGGACGCTGCGGACGCGTCGACAACGACGAGCGGCGGCTTTGAGGTCGAGTACGGCGGCTCGTTGTCGTCGGCCACGTCGGCTGACGCAGCGTTCTGGATGCGCGAAGTGCTGCTCTGTGCGCTCCGGTGGGAGAACCTCATCATTGGCCCGTTGATCACGCTGTAGGCAGTTGGAAGGAAGCGTGCGACAGTTGGGCGACAGGCGGGCGAGAGTGGCGTGTGTGTATATGGTAGGTAGTGAGTGGAAATGGCAGCGTGACGAGTGGAAAGATGGCAGCAAGGCGCTGGCAGACGCAGCAGCACGACAACAACGACAACGACGATACCGACGACAAGAAGGGCGATACACCTGCGGCCTCAGCCGAGCGACGCCGTGAGGGCGTCTGTCTCGTGCTGTGCGTGCTGGCAGTCGCGACAGTGTGTGTGTGCTTTGGCGTAGCGGCTGTCGCGTCGTCCGAGCCGACAGCTCGCGCAGAAGCGCTGCTGGCGCGCATTCGAGCCGCATCAGCTGTCGAGGTTTCGGTCGCGTTCAAGGCCGACGACACGGGGTCGCGACGCGTGCGACGGGCGCTGTACGACCCGACAGTCGTGAGAGTGCACGGGACGCTGTTCCCACAGACGTCGGAAGACACGGGGCGGCTCCGCTTCGACGGCTGGCTCCACGTCGAGACGAACGCGAGCGAGCGCCACGAGCTCACGCTCGCGAACCACCGTGGCTACCGCACTGTGCGTGCGCTGCCGTCGCTCGCACTTGTCCGTGAAGGCTGTCTGCACGCGGGCGACATTCCGCCGCTGCACGCGACTGAAGCGATCGCCAGCACAGCGTTCTGGGCCGGCGAGCTGTCGGCATTCGGCGTCAACTGCTCGTCCCGTGAAGCGATCGAAGTGCTCTTCATGGGCGTGCCGTTCGTGCACTGCGTCGACCGCCCCGTCGTGCGGCTTGGCGACACGTTGTCGTCGGTTCTGTCGGCGGCCGACGCTCGCGAGACAGCGACAGAGGCCGACTCGACACTCGTGTTCCACGGCGAACGCGTGCGGGTCGAAGCGGTCGCGACAGTTGGGGGCGACACGGCGGCTCACTGGCGCGAGCGAGCAACGACGGTGCCAGCGACCTGCGCGTACCTGGAGGCCCCGCTGACGTCTGGGCAGGAGAAGCGGAGTTTGCTCTACCGCCTCCTCCCACCACGCTGACCGTAGTCTCCACTTCGTTCGCAGCCGCCGACAGAGACGAGGCGGACTATAACGGTAGCTGTGAGTGAGTTGTACTTCGTATGGTATCTACTAGCGTCTCCAGCGTGTGCTTGCGTGTGCTGATCTCGCTGTCTCTTTCAACCTCCTCGTCTATCGATGGTGATCTTAGTGTCGCTACGCTTCACTGGAGCCCTCCTTCCACCGTCGCGATCTCTCCGTCTGCACCACAGTCGCAGGAGTCAACAGCATCGCTGCTCTGATTCACTCGCGTCGCGATGATCGCTTCTTCGACAACGCAGTCGTCGGCCCACGCGATCACGTCGAGCTGGCCGTGCTGCACCGCGAGAGCTCGGACCGCGTCGAGGTCCACAAGCTCGCGCTTGTTCGCGTAGACCCAGCGGAGAACCGGGACGTTCGCTCTCACCACTGCCTTGGCCACGATCTCGTCGGTGCAGCCTTCGGAGCGGTTGTCGGCTAGGAAAGCGAGGATCTCGACACTCGCGGCGTTGTCCATCGCCGCGGTCGTGCAGCCTTCGTGGCGGTGGTGGTGCAGGAACTGCACGACGTCAACGTGCCCGTTCTCAGCGGCGAGGTCCATGGCGACAGTTGTGCAGCCCTCGGTGCGGTGGAAGTGGAGGAAGAGGACGACGTCGAGGTGTCCGAATGTCGCGGCTGAGTCCATTGCCCACGTCGAGCAGCCGTCTACGCGGTTCTCATGCAGCCATTGGACAATCACGAGCCGTCCGTTCTGCGCCGCTGTGTCGATCGCTGTGCCGCTGAACACGAAGTCGTTCTCGTGCAGCCACTTGATCATGTCGAGGTGGTCGTAGCCGGCGGCGTTGTCCATGTGGATGCTCTTGCTGAGCTCAAACGACTCGGCATAGTGCTCGACCAGCCACGCCATGGTCGCCATGTCGCCGCCCTCAGCTGCTGCGCGAAACATCGCTGGCGTGCAGAAGCGGTAAGAGTGCTCGTGGAGCCACTTGAAGACGTCGAGATGACCTGGCTTCAAACACACTTGTCCGAAGCCGTAGTGCAAGAACGCCTTGGAGCAGTCGTCGTTCGTGAGCGCGTGAGTCCAGTCGAGCAGCGCTACGTTCGCGCTCGTCGCTGCGAGCTGCACGATCTGGCTCGTGCACGCCGCCTGCCCCAAGTCATGGGCGTAAATCGCTTGTGCGGCTGCCAAGTCGCCGTCCTTGACCGCTTGGATGAACGGCTCGGAAGCGCAGCCTTGTGGCCGGATCTCGGTCTGTCCCTTGCCAGTCGGTGCTCCGTCGGTCTGCGACGGAAGCGTGGACTGCGTCATGCTGACTGTGGTGGCTGCTGTTAGGGAGGAGCGTGTGTGCGTTGTGGCGTTCGAGCGCGAATGGAGAACTGCAGTCTGTCTATAACAAGTTGCCTCGCGTTGCCATGCACCGGATGCCCAAAGCCCTCGCGAGCTAAAAGAAAGTGCGAAAGGAGTTTGAAACGGAAGCACCCATTCCGTTCACACGTGACAGCCATTCTGTGGACTACGCCGCCATGGCGTGGAAACCGCAGTGGGGGCAACAACTGAGAGCATTCGAGCAAGTGCGGTAGTGAGCGTGGGGCAGAACGGCCTTGCCTTGGAAGCTCATGAGGCTGCCAGCGTGACAAAAACCACCGAACTGGATTGACATCCAATTCAATTGGCTGTCATAACTTCAACCACCGCGTGCGCGTCAACTTCACGGACGATGTACCATACATACTACAGTAGGTTGGTATTCTGCTACTTCACGGCTCTAAACAGCACGTCTACCCGCCCACAGCTAGCTCCTGGCGTCTTCCTCTCTCCCCTGTCGTCTCCCAATCTTCCCAATCCGCCCCATCCACTCGAGCCTCAAGACCGCGCGCGCTTATTCCGGAATGACTGGTCCAACAGCACGTTCTCAATCATCTGGTGGCTCGCCGTGATGTTCCACGCCGTCGAGTTGAGCACAAACTCCGTGAGCGCTCCGACTGTCGGGTCCTTTGCGTGCACGTCTTCCCCGAGCTCTGGTGTGATGATGTAACACGTCTGCAGCAGCGTAAACTCCGATGACATGGACGTCGGACGCTTGATCATGAGGTACCCTTTCTCCCGAAACCGGATCCCAGCAGTCGGCTCGTCGCAGAACTCGAGCGAGTCAATGTGCGCGCCCCAAATGAGCACGACCCTGTCTTTCTCCACGTACCGCCGGATGATCTGCTTCACTTGGAAGTCCGCTTTCTTCCCGTTCACGTACAGCTCGGCGCCAATGCGCTCGAGGACCGTGTCGTCCGTCGTCTCCATCTTCTGCGGGTGCTTCTCGTAGTAGAACCGCAGCGGAATGTTCTGCATCGAGTGCGTCATGTGCTGCCACACAGCTGTCGCTGTCGCTTCCATGTCGAACGGCATCACTTTGTTCGCGACGATCTCTAGAAACGTCCCACGCGTCTCGTCGACTTTGATCTGCGCGTCTCGGTACGACGTCTCCATCTTCCCCAGTCCGTTCGCTTCAAACACACTGTCGATCTCACTGTAACAGTGTTCCGCTGTCCGCAAGAGGTCTTCAAAGATGCTCTTGTCGTCTGCGCTTGGCGCTGCTGCGGGCGTGCGACTAGCGCTAGTGCCGAGTCCGAACGACTCGACGAGCTAATTTAGACACAACCAGACACTGTCGTGAGTCTCTCGTCTGTACACCCACTGCTTGTTACCGCCTATCGGTCGTACCTTGGCGGTCGTCTTCTTTGTGAGCATCGTGTGGAGGTTCTTGGCGATCTTGATCTGCTCTTCCAGGATGAGCTTGAGTCGAATGTTCTCCATCTCGGCCTTCTCCCGCTCCGCGTGCTGACGCGTGGCGAGCTCTTTCCACACGACTGACTCCTTTGAGAGCGCCCGGAGCGATGGGGCAGGCGCTGGTGGTTCGCTGGTCGCTCCTGCTGCTGCTGCGATGGCAGCCCGGTTCGACGAACTGTGCTGGCTCCACGTGTTGATACTGAGCTGCTGGAGCGCGTTCTGCTGCGACGGCGGCAGCAGCAGCAGGTTCGAGCTGCTCACGGCCTCGTTTGAGCCGAGCCGCTGGAGCTGGCCGAGTTGCGCCTCGAGCTCCGCGACTTTCTGGCGGAGGTAGATGAGCTCTTTCCGGCGCTCGTCGCGTGCGTGGTTCGAATTGAAGCCCATGGGGCGCTTGCGGCTCTTGTTTGGCTTCGTGCCGGCGGTTGAGGAAGCCGTGTCGCCAGTGTCTGTTGCTGTTGGGGGCGGCTCGCTGTCGCTGCTCGAGCCGGCCTTGCTGCTGCTCCCTCCAGAGCTACTGGTGGTGGTGGTGGTATGGTGGGATTGGTGGTGGTTCTGTGTAAGCGTGTGGTGGTGCTGCATCTGCTGGTGATGGTGGTGCTGCGCTGCAAAGTTGTCGTACTCGTCCAGCAGCGAGAGCGCGGCCTCGAGCCCGTCGTCGTCCAGCATCAGTGCCGCCATCGCTCCTGCCCTCACCTGCCTGCGTCTCCTTCTTTAGAAGCGAATTCCGAACTGACGCGGGACTCGGCAGAAACGGTTTTTTTACAACCTTCTATCATGTATGCAAACGATCACATTTGCATACATGATAGAAACTCAAATATTATTGTAGGAGGAACAAAGCTATTGTATGTGGAGAAGCCCAACGCAGTCCTTTTCATTGTAATAACCTGAAGGATTGGTGCTGATTGGTGCTGCTGTTGAGCAACAATATGCGAAGTGTGATACCGGTATGTGAGCCACAAGAAGACAGACCTGCTCTGTTGACAGACCACCACCCTGAAGTGCCCTTGCACTTCATGTTCATCCTGGAACGAACATGAAGTGCAAGGGTGAGAGAGAGAGAGAGAGAGAGAGAGCTGTGACGGTAAGGTTCGGTACCTTACGACGGAGATATTAACCAAATGGTTCATACCTCCGTCGTTCCCGTCTCAGTCTCGTGCCGTCGCGAAGCATCGATCGCCCAAGCGTTGCAGTCACGTCACCATTCTATCGGATACATATTGTATGGTTGATTGGCGATTGTGGGAAGCTAGCTCAACACTACCATGTTCACTGCAGTATCTGCACATCCTACTAGCACCCGGAGCCTCCAGCGATGCGCAGACACTTGGTGGACGCAAAGAGACTCAGGATGTTCGTCATGACGGTCCACGCAAACGCAAAGAGGAGGTAGGCGGCCGTGAGGATGCCCATGAACTTGCTCTTCCCGCCCGTGCGCTTGAGCTCCTGGGCCTCGCGCTTCTGCCGCGGCAGCCAGACGACAAAGACGACCGAGAGCAAGTTCACTGTGTATGCAATGATGTACGCGTACGTGACCTGCCAGCGCACAGTCGTGTCGTCCTTGACAATGTACTTGCGCTCAATGTCAAAGTACGCGCTCACCGACTTGGTCATGACGGTCGCGAACGGCGTCCCGGTGGCTGAGATGCTGATCATGAGGCCCATGATCGTCGCTTCCTTCCCAATGTCGCACACTTCAACGACAAAGAGCGTCGCAATGAAGTCGCCAATGCTGTTGGGGATCTCTTCAAGCAGCGGTACGCCGAGCCAGAACCACTGGCTCCGGTACACGTCCCAGATCGTAATGAACGTCGGGATCGCATCGAGCGCCACGACGCCAAACTGGCACACGATGACGACCCACTGCCAGCTCCAGTGGAGCCCAAAGCGCCGGACGACAAAGAGCGCGATGATCGTCACGACAGACGAGAACATGGTCGCGAGGCCGTCGTTGAGCGGCTCGACCTTGGCCCACGTGCTCTGGATCGGCCCGGACGCTGTGACGGAGAAGAGCGAGAAGACTTGGCGGAAGAATCGGAACGCAATCACTTGGTAGATCACGCGGTTCTGCAGCAGCTCGTACACGTAGACCCAGAACGACCGCATGGACTGGCGCTCGGCTTTGCCTTCCGTGATGCAGAACCAGCAGATTGGGATCGTGATGAACGAGAAGAAGGCGCAAACACCCATGATCGCATTGAAGCCCATGGTCCACGAGAACGAGCCACCGTAGTCGACGCCGTTGAGTCCGAGGCCGGTCATGAAGGCCGAGAAGATCATGAACGCTTGGCGTACCGACGAGACGTGGTTCTGGAGCGTTCCGCGTGTGGCCGTCGGCTCGCGCTGGGCGAGCTCGACCATGACGCCGTCGGACGCGCCGAATGCGATCACAGTCCCGAGGTTCGCGAGCATGAGGAGGAAGACGAGCTTCACGCCGCGGTCGGGCGCGTCGTGGTTGATCGTCGCGAGCTGTGCGGCGTTCATTTTGCTCTCGTCTTTGCCCGAGAGCGACGGGTCCGCGTAGTACGGCTCGCCGAGTGGGAGCACTGCCATGAGGAAGCACGAGATGAACGTCATGGTCCAGCCGAGGAGCAAGTACGGCCGCCGGCGGAAGCCAAAGATCGGGTAGCAGTCTGTGAATACAGCGGCAAAGAGCCGGAGCGCACGCGGGAGGCGCACGAGCGCAGTCGCGGTCGCAGTGAGCGTGCCCGACATGTAGAGGTAGTTGTTGAGCACCGAGTAGATGACACCGAGGATAGTGCCGTACACGACACCAACGGACGCAATGTGCATGAGGAGCCCAATGTTCCCGAGCGCAAACGCCGACGGGTTCCCGCCTGGCCGCAACGCGCCGTCTTCGAGGTCCACGGTGGGCGACTTGAGGTCCTGGAACGCGCTAGTGACGAGCGGCGAGGCCGCAGCGAGCTCAAGCTTGGCGGTGGCGTCCGCAGCCTCGGACGGCGTGGTGGGCTGCTTCATGGACGCCTCGAGTCTTTGGGATGGCTGCGTGGGAAGGAGGTGGCGAGACGCAAAGTGAGCAGCGGGGGCACGCAACGCATCTTGGTGACATTGACAACCAACCAAAGTGCAGGTGTACGTTTGCGTTTCAAATCTGGTAGTCTCGATCTTGGATTCGATTGGTCACCTCATCCATTGAAGGCGTGCCGCCAACCAGTTGACTTGGGTTGTGGTGACTCCTCTGCTCTGATTGGCTGGAAATGACGGGTGCTGATTAACGAGGTGTCTGTCGCGTGTCAGATCGACCACTGCTTCGAGTCAGACACTTCGCCAGTCGCTGAAGCAATGACCAGGTCCTGGTCACCAGACTCTAAACCGATCTCCCCCGTCGGTGGGGCCAACCAGCCAGCAAACGATCAAGAAGAGCGACTGGTTTGTAGCGCGAGGCCTCGCAATCTTTAGAGAAACAGGCGCGTGCCGCACAGCACCTTCAGGCGCAGTTGACGACGAAACTCGTGTGTCTCTGCGTCAACGTGCATCGCCCGAGAGCTACGACTCGAACCTGCACCCGTCGCCTGCTCGTCGTCCTCCTCCTGAGTCGGGTCCTGGCTGATTGACTGAAAGCGGACGCGAACGAGTCCGTGGTGCTTGAGACTCTGCTCGCCCGTCGCATCCGCGTTGCCCCAGCCCGCTGGGGGTAGCCCGTCGCTCGGAAGCAGCGTCGTCGGTGGCCCAAGTTGCCCCGACAGCCCTGTTGTCGCCATGTAGTAAACTGGGTCCTGCCACGTCGCTTGCTGCGCACACCCACACGTCCCCACACACAACACGTCCAGAGTTACAATCAGTAGCTCTTCCAACACGACCAAAGGACAGCAGATAACAAGCATCCACCGCACCCCTTCGTTGGCTGCGAGCTGTGCGAGGATCTGCACGAGCTCGCGCTCGTCGTGGGTGCTCAAGTCGAGCGGCGGAAACTGCCGATCCGGCTGCGTCGGGTCGAACATGTTGAGCCACCCGAGGCGGTGCACGCACTCTTCCTGGTCCTCGGACGACAATGCGTCGTAGATCTAGGAAACCGAGTAGACAAAAGCCACGTAAGCCTCGCACACAGGTCAGTCAGGCCACAGTAACCTGCGAGTACGATCAGAGAGACGGAACGCACGTACATGGAGAAAGTTCTCGATGTCCACGACCCTGTTAAAAACGATGCACGCGGCGTGTGCTCGAGCGCAGAGCACGTTCGGAAACGCGGCCACCAGCTCGCCTGCCTGGTCCGAGCGCAGCCAGCGATCACAGACGAGCATCTCGAGCTGGAAGAGCTTCTGCTGCACGCTGTCGACTGTGCACTGTACGCGGAACAAGTCGGGATGACTGGGGTCGCTCCGTTTCGACAGGCCGTGGAAGCCCGAGATGGAGTTGCGAACAAGCTGCCACCGTATGCGAGCGTTCTCACGGCTCTTCTCCAGTGCGTTATCGGGGCCGTCGCTGGTGCGCACTGCGTTGTTTGGCTTGGAATGGAGGGGTCCGTGGCCGTCCGTGATGGGCTCTGTGAGCACTCGGACCAGCTGCTCGAATCGTCGCGACGTCAGCACCTTCGTCCCACGCGGTGGCCGCGTGGTGCTGACGTAGCAGAACTCGACCCGCTTCGACTCGGCAGGACTCGCTTTCGGTGCCGACGCGGGCGCCAAAAGCGCGTTGAGGATGTACGTGCTCGTGAGCAGCACCATCTTGCCGTCGATCGTCGCGTGGCGAAAGTTCTCCCAGTTGCCGTGCTGAGACGTGTCGCTGCGGCCGGACCGGTTCTTGCTGAACAGCTTCTCGTCCTGTGCAAGGAGCGCGAGCTTCTTGAGTGCCGCTCGGTCATCCGCCGAGCCGAGGTCGAATGCGCACCGGCTCGTGAGCGAGCCCAGCAGCACTGGGTACATGTTCCCAAGCTGTCGCCGCAGCAGGAAGCGCTCGTGCCACTGCTTCCTCGGGTCCCCATAGAGCCGCCCTGTGAGTGCGATCGCTTCTCGCCGGTTCACCATCTGCGGGAGGATCCGAACGAGCGCTGCGAGCTTCCGAGACGCAGACTTGAGCTCACCTTGCTGGTCGAGGACGTGCTCAGCCTGCGACGCCGTGAAGAACAGGTCCGAGTCGGCCAACACGGCTTTCAGGAACTCGCCTTGCTCCGTGCTGTTGCGGCTCACGCCCTGGACGCTCGACACGAGCTTCGCGACCACCGCGTCCGAGACACTCGGGCTCGGAGAAGAGAGTGCGGACGAGCGCCGTCGCGAAGCGGGAGCCCGGTCGTCGTCATCGACAGTGTGCTGGAGGTCGTGGCGCTTGTCGAACTCGAGACTCAGCGTGCCGGTCGTCGGGATCTTCCAGATTGCGCCAGATGCCTCTCGCAGTGCAACCGACTCGTACGCTTCGTCTGCAGTCGTCTCGTCCGCGTCAGATCGCTCCGCCGCCTGCTGCTCGTCGCTCTCGGACGCCTCGGCCTTCATGAACTCGAGGAACTCGCTCTCATCGATCTCGCCGCTCCCGTCCAGGTCGTACCGAGCGATCATGCGCGTGATCTTAGACGGACTGATGTCCGGAACACCCATGAAGCGCAATACTGTCGCGATCTCGTCCGCATTCAGGCTCCCGGACTCGTCCGTGTCGACCATGGCGAACCCACAGCGAACAAAGAGGTCGTGGAACTCGGCTTCCTGCAGCGAGCCACTGTGGTCGTAGTCGTACTCGTTCACGAGCAGCGACAGCCGCTCGTCGCTGATGCGGAGTCCGTACTCGTGGAGAGCGAGCGCCAGCTCGGCCAAGTCGACCGACCCGGACCCGTCCTTGTCGATCTGAGCAAAGAGGCGCGCGACCGGACTCCGGCTGCTCGGCTCGGACGCAGCCGCTGCACTTCCTCCTCCTCCTGTTGTCGGCTTCTTCGTCGTCCCTCGTCGCGACAGCTCGACTGGCGTGCTCGCTCCGCCTTTACTGCTCGCGTACTCGAGCTTCACGAACTGGAACGGTGGCTTGAACGTCGCGAGTCGGAGCAGCTCGTGCGCAATCATGTTCTCGTACGGGTCGGTGAGGTCGAGCGTGTAGGCGCCAGTCGGGTCCGCAGCGTTAAACAACGTCATTGCTTTCGTGGATCTCCTCCCAAACCCACCGACAGTGCCGCTCTCGCCACCGACCGACGGGGTCAAGTTGCACTCAAAGAGCGAGAGGTGGCACGTCGCGTGTCCGCCTCGAGACGCACACGCTACGTGCATGAGCGCTCGGCCGCTCTCGAGTCCGATCGCGTTGCCGTCCAGGACGAGCGCACTCAGTCCCTTGTTTGCAGCCAGCCCACTCGCGAGCACGAGCGCTCCTCGTGCACCAATGCTGTTGTAGCGCAAGTCGAGCTTCGCGAGCGCCGTGTTGACTCGGAGCGCGTGCCCAAACACCATCGCTCCTTCGTCGCCACACGCGTTGTACGCGAGGGTGAGCTCTCGGAGGTTGTAGTTGAGCTCGAGTGCGTGTGCGATCGGCGACGCAGTCGCGACCTTGAGCCGGTTCCACGACAGGTCGAGCGTGGCGATATTCAGGTTCACAGTCAGCATGGCGCCAATAGCGTCGCCGCCTGTCGTCGCCAGTGCGTCTTTGCCCGCAGGCCTCACTGCGACAGCGTGGCCGATCCGGTTCGAGTGGAGGAAGAGGTGCTCGACCGACTTGTTCTGCTCGAACGCGATCATAAAGAGCGTGCACTCGTGGTCGTCGACGTCCGCATTGTTGAGCGCGAGCGTCTTGAGCGTGCACAGCGAGGACGCGATGTAGTTCCGGAGGCTCGCGGCGCTTGTCGCCCCGACCTCGTTCTCTGAGATGTCGAGCGCCGTTAAGTTCGGTTTGTTCTCAAGTGCGAGCAAGAGGCAGTTGAGTGCGCGGTCCGAGAGGCGGTTCCCGCTCACGTTGATCGCTTCGACGAGCGGTAGGTCCGGCAAGCACGCAGCGAACTGGACCATGAACGCGTCGCCGAGCCCTTGGTGACGAAAGTCGAACGCGCGGCACTTGTCTTTCCGGATCACGATCGCGAGCGCGGGGTGGGACTGAGCGATACAAGATGAGAGGAAGAGCACGCGTGGCGAGTGGAGGGACGGACTTGACTCGAGCTGCAGGAGCGCCCCCGACCCCATTGCTAGCGTGGGAAACTGAAGCGCTTGGCGTCTCCGCGTGGTGGGGGATGAGGCGCATGGAGTGGGCGAGTCAACGTCCTGGCTCGCAGGCGTCTCAGCCAGGCTGCCGGTCTCCTGGTCAAGCAGTCCACAGTTGCTCCCGTTGGTCGTAGCGAGGATGGCTGAGAGCACGCCCGGCTTGTTACGAAACGGGGACACAGGCGTTCCAAGGGAGTTCGGTCGACTCGCAGCACCAAGTCGGCGCTGTCCGTGCGCAGAAGCAGCCGACGCGAGCGAGTGGGACGTCTGCCGCTCGACAAACAAGTGCGACTTGCCGTGCAGCTCCTGGTACGTCTTGTAGTACGCGCTCTTTGCGTCTGCGCCAAAGTACTTGAGCTTCACTTCGGCAGTGATCCCAACGTCCGGGTCGTCGTCGTTCTCTGTGTCGTCGTCGTCTCCGTTGCGGCTGCTTCTCAGGAGACTATCGCCTGTGCTGCTCTCTGCACCCGCAGCCTCTCGCTCGTCCTCTGCGTCCTGCGTCGCAGTGGCCACGAGCATGAATGGATCCCGTAGTGGCGTGAACTCGAACGTTCGCTTCGTTGGACTCGGTGGCTTCCCGTGGCTCTCCCGCTTCGCTCTCGCCTGTAGCTGCAGCTCCGCGATCTCCTCCGCACTCTTCTCGTGGCGGTCGTAGTACCGTTGTCGGACGTTCTCGTCCAGCAGCCTTTCGACCTCGTCCATGGACTCTTGGAAGCTCATCGTACTGCTGCTGTGGGGTGGTAGTGGTGATGCAAAGCTCACGACGCTGTTGCTGCCGCTGGAGCTCAGGACAGCCGAGCTCCGGTGCTGCTGTCTCATTGCCGTCTCGGAGCGGGTGAGAGATGCCGCTGCAGGAGGCTGCGGCGACTTGGACGGAGACTGTGGTGGCGGCGGAGCTGCCTGGAGCCCAGCCAGTGACTTGTGCTGTGGTGAGTGCCGCAGTGCGTCCTGAAAGGCTACGGGCGAGACATCGAGCACGTCGTGGTCCCAGCTCATGCGGCCACGAAAGCGCCCACCACCGCTGCTCGCGTGGGCGTGAGAGTCACGTGGGATCCCTGGCAAGTCGACACCATGAGCGACGTCCGGTGCCTGCACGAGGCAACAGAGGGTGTTGTTGTTTTAGTTGAGTTAGCCACCCATTGTTGGTGGTTCAGTGGGCAAGAGACGAGCACGCACCACTGCTGGACAACTGGTCGCCGTCCGACGCTGAGACGGTGACGCGTTCAGGTGCGGCAGCAAGCGACGGCTACTGGCGTCCATGCGTGTCGTCGCCAAAGTTAGAGATCCATCTTCGATGAGCTCAATATTGTCGGGGCGAACGCCGAACTTGTCTGGAGTGAGCTCGACTGACGCCCCAGTCCCCAGGTCGTGACCTAATCAACTACATTGGTCTCTTGTCTATGCTGCGCCTACACTCATAGGCATACGCTGGTGGCGTCACACGTGCGGATCCAGGGCACACCAGAGATCCGAGTTAACCAGCACGAGGCGCAGAGGAATGACCTATATAAAGCTCCAACGAACGCCTGCCGACGAACACGCAGGTCGTGCTTAGCGGCTTCCAGTGCTGCTACCACACTCACAAGCCAACAGTACTCATGGCTGAAGTCGTCCAAGCCACCGTCAGCCTGGTTCGTGTTCTTTCCGTTCCGCTCGAATTTCTACGTCTCCAGCGTTGGGAGCTCGCCAACAGGAACGCCACGTTTCGACAGGCACTTGAGTGCGCTCGCGATCTTGTGGAGCACAGCTTGGAGCTGGGTGTCTCCACTCGGGTTCGGGTTCGGGTTCGAGGGCGTCGTTGTCTGTAGCTCTCGGAGCGCACGCACCACAGGGTCTTCGGCCTGGACGCCAGCAACAGCGACTAGCACGAACGCTGCTGCAATCAGTAGGACGACAACCATCATCGCTTGCGGTGATGGTAGTGGTGAAGGTGGCGCTCCTTTGCATGCGTCTGTCTGAACCACACAATGCGGCGGTGCTTGCTTGAGGAGAATTCACGAGTGGGAAGCTGACGAAAGCTCGCAATCCAACTCGCGACCGAGACCACACAAACCGAACGTGTGGTTCCTAAAGAGCATCCTGGCGCTGCGTTTACGACGAGCAGGTTGCTCGTGGGTCTGTGTGTGCGTCCTCAGATTTCAAGCCTGTCTAGGGATATGCACTGGCACCTTCTCTCCCCTTCTACGTGTGCGGAGTGGAGTTCACCATGGTGTCACTCTACAAAGAACTCGGCGGCAACGTGAACGTGTATACGATGAACCACGAGGGAGGAGAGCGCGGTACACTGCTAGACTGCGTCAGGTCGTAAGTGACTAAACGTGGCTCTCCAGATCAGGGCGAACTGAGCACCGAAGAAATGTGCGCGCATGAGCTGCAGACCAGTACGGCGACCTGGCTGCGCTCTCCAACACGTGCGCTGCGTCTGACTTGTTGCGCTTTATCACTGCATTCCAGGGTGGCTCCAAGACGTTTGTCTACGGCGTGAGCTACGGCTAGCGCTCGTGGAGCGGCTCGCGTGACCACGGACGGCGTGAGCACACCGTCTGATGCGGACACAAAGGATGGTATGTACATATTATGTCGAATTGTGACGTCAACTTTGGTGAAGTGGGCGACCACTTTGATATGCTGTAGTAGTATGCATACTGTAGTCGTGATTGTTGGAGTGCTTGTTGTGGTGGTGCACGGTGATAGTGACCTTACTACTGAAGCCTTTTCGAGCTGCGCGAGCATATCGAGCAGGGAATGCCCGAACATGCCCGCGAGGTACACCCACCAGACCGTCAGCAGGACGAAGACCTAGTCGCCCGTCACTGGGTCCTGCGTGTCGATCGGCACCCCCAAACTCCTTTTGCGCATATGTGATGTCCAGGAAGATGTTGGTGTGATGAAGCGGATGTAGTTCAATCGACAATGATACCCAGGAAGCGAAGGGGTTGCGCTAACCGGGATCAAGTCGGCACACGGCACACCGGGAATGCGTTCACACCAGCAGTCAGACTCATACTCGGGTAGCCTGGCATTCAGGGTGTATTTGCAGACTCTTCTCTCTTCCACAAGGTCAGCCCTTCACAGCTGTGTACCCTTTACGTAGTCCTTTCAAAGCCAGGTGATCTGTATGTGAGCACTATCCAACGTGGACTCGGCACTCGGTCAAGCAATACAAGAAAACGTTCACTCATTGAAGCCCACGTCGAAGTAGGCCTCGAATTCGGTCTCTCTATTCACTCTCTCTTAATATGAAGGGGTACACGCGCCTCGTATACACAGGAAGTGCCTTCACACCTGGCTCTCGGCTTCCTTTCACTCGCACTTTTTGCACCCAATATCAAGGACCGGGGTCGGACTTCTCCTTACCCAGCCAGTCAGGCTTATTCACGAAATTCCGCTTTCACACTTGGGCACACCCTACTCAGACACTAATACGCTTGGTACACAAACCAACGTACCGTACGGGACTGGACTCCTTTCTCCC